>JAXQQM020077525.1:0-147260 GCA_034641835.2 Pinus albicaulis
GACCCACGCAGAGGCCGAGCGACCCACCTGGGCAGAGCGACCCACGCAGGTCAGTTCAGCAGTGCAAGTTTGCAAGGTGCGCGACCCACCTGGGCCGAGCGACCCACGCAGAGGCTGCGCGACCCACGCAGATACAGAGGTTCGAAACTTCATTTTGAGCGCCCAGTCTTGCTTGGGATCGATTCATCGGCCTTCAAACAGGTTATTTGCAATTGCTTGATGTTTTTAAATGCACCGGTGGCATCGTTGGTGGTTTCAAACATTTCAAATGGAGGATTTAAACCACACAGTCATGGCAATATCGTTTTCAGGGTTTTAAAATGATATGGGTGGTTGCATGAGTTTGTTGCTTATCTTATATCAGTGATATGTCCAGCCTTCCATATAATATCAAAACCATATTGTTCTCATGCCTATTATGCCATTGTGACCATTGTTATTATTATACCATGTTTTAAAACCTTTGTTCAATAGTGACTGTGGTTGTATTATGTCTCACTGCCCAATGTAAAAACATTCTCATGACTTTGTTTCAAACTGCCCATTGACACTTTTGTTGCTATTACTCATGGACAAAAACATTTATATGATGCCATGATCTCCCTTTGACTAGACTTGTTCAATATTTTGAAGGTTGCCTGCTCCCTTTTGGTCAGAATTTCACTTGCATTCAAAACAGAGATTGTGCCTTTTCCAATCCATTTAAAGCTGAGATTTTATCCATGATTTGATTCCTTGATGGTGTTTTGACGGTGGGATATTTATTGGGTGTTGAAACACACATCATAACTCTCTTTTCACTGCATCTATATCAGTATACATATTGCACATATCTTGTTCGCAGCCATGTCAGAGATAGAGTCAGAGTATGAGCAGGAGTCGGACAGTGACTCAATCGTTGGGGTTGATGTACTGAGATAGAGCATAGCAGTGCGCCAGTAGTGGTAGCATATCAGAGAGGCCACAAAGCTTTGTTTGCAACATCACGACGAGTACTATCTTCACCCGGGGTGGAAGGGGTCTCGTTGACTTCATCAGCAACGCGAGTACTATCTCCACATGGCGTGGAAGGGGTCTCGCCTTCTTCATCAGCGCAGGTACATTCACATGATAATGATGGAGACAAAGACACCAAGGTCCCATTTTTCATTTTCAACAGGTTGAACATACACATTGCTACATCATGACTGACAACAACACATCATACAACCGAGACAATGTTTTCATCACAGGAACTGCATGCACCAGGAGAGCACTAAAATGGCGGAAAAGGCCTGATCCACTCCGGATTTTGGCCGAGGCTTCATTGACTGAGCAAGACACATGATGGAGGACCTCCGCTCCGAATTTGGGCAAATTCGGAGAAAATTTTGTCATTTTCAAATTTTTGGTCTAAAAAACAGGTTTTGCAGCTACGTGGGTCACGCGCTCATGCGCTCGCTTTTTTTTGAGACACTTGCTGGAGGAGATTTTTACATTTTTGGATTTTTCATGGTTAATTATGCATCCTCTGAAGTCAACTTAGCATTTCAACAAAATCTGGATGGTCAAACAGCTCAAAAACACCATGAAAACCACCTTGCCGCCACCTTTTGCACCAGCAGGAAGTACCTCTGGGAGAATGAGGTTTTGGAGGGTCAAATCAACTCCAAATTCAGAAATTCCACTTGGGTTGGAAAGTAGACATCCAGGGCTTTCCAACTAGCTATCATGAGCTCAATGTTTGTTGGCAAAGGCCAATCGAGACAAAGACATGCTTCGCCCATGAAAGGCCATTATTTGGGCTCGCATGCATGTTGCAAAGCGAGGATGAAGATCATGAAGAGGAGGTTGCGCGAGACGCCGACGGCGGAAAGGCCTAATCCACTTCGGATTTTGGCCGAGATCTCAATAATGGGCAAGACACACGATGGAGGAAATCAAAACCGAATTTGGGCAAATTCGGAGAAAATTTTGTCATACCGAAATTTTGGTCTTAAGCAGTTTTGTAGCTAGGGGGGTCGCGCGCTCATGCGCTCGCATTTTTTTGAGACACTTGCTGGAGGAGATATTTACATTTTTGGATTTTTCATGGTCAAATATGCATCCTCTGAAGTCAACTTAGCATTTTGACAAAATCTGGATGGTCAAACGGCTCAAAAACACCATAAAAAACACCTTGCTGCCACCTTTTGCACCAGCAGGAAGTACCTCTGGGAGAATGAATTTTTGAGGGGTCAAATAAACTCCAAATTCCGAAATTCCACTTGGGTTGGAAAGTAGACATCCAGGGCTTTCCAACGAGCTATCATGAGCTCAATTTGGATGTCGGGAGCTACCTCAAAATCAGCCTGCAACATGAGCGACCCACGCAGTTCAGGAGCGACCCACCTAGAGATTTTTTGAGTTTTCAGCTGCCAGCTCAGTATTTCGCCTATTTTGGACCAGTTTTGCCTATGGATAGAATTCTTGGGTTTTTATGATGTAAATTCATGTTTGGCTTGTAACTTTGGCTTGTTTTTATCTCTTCTAGAAGATTCACTCTCAAATGAGTAAAAAATCATGTAATGGATCAGTTTCCACTCTTTTAGAGGCAAGTTGTTAGCTGCCTAGATTGTAGTTCCATGATTAGAATTGGTTGAAACTGATCCCTGAAGAGGGAATTCGACCCCTAGAGGTGGGGAAAGGGTTAGAGTGATCTATATATTGTAATTTCTGAGGCATTCTACAGGTTGGACTCTTGGGATACTTTTGATACTATTGTACATACTTTTCATATTTTGGCTAAGGAAAGATCAGGGGTTTTGCGGCACTTGTTGGGATCCTTGTGGTGTTCTATTCTTGATGATGTTTCTCCTTTGTTTACTGTAAGTTTCTTCATGTTTAATGTTTCCATCCTTTCATTATGCTTCTGAACTAAATTGAATGAGTGAAATAAGGTTGAATCCATTGTTTACAGTGCTTAGCCTTTGAATTCAGTTAGTTCTATATGTTTTCAGCTGATTGGAGAGGATCCAAGTTCTTCTTTGCCCTCTTCAGCTCCTCGTCAGTCTAATCTATCCATAAAATCCAATTCGAAGCATCAAGATCATCACCTACCTCGCCCCAGCTTGAACTCTGCAAAGGTCTGACCTTATCCCCGGACCCAAAACTTGTTTTCCCATTACTCCAGCGAAAACTCAAAAAACCCAAAATCAAACATACCTATCTCTTTACTAGCCTAAAATCAGTTCTTATTGTAAGTCATCTCGCATTCTATTGTTTATTTTCTCGAGATTGACGGAGAGAGCCCTCTCCTGTCCTCGTAGGGCTAGCTACGAGGCTGAGCGTGGTTTGATGTAGCCTTGAGTTTACTTCATTTCGGCCTGAGGTAGATTTGAGCGCTAACACAATGGTTTGCTTAATGATTTTGATTAAGTTTTTTATTTGTAGATTCAGCTAACCCATTTCGCTGTGCATAATAATTGGCAGAGTATTTAAGTTTGAAACCTCTCTTGAGTGAAAATTCAGTCATAGCATTACCAGAAAAATACGATGCATTATCAAACATTAAAGAAGAAGGTAAACCAAACCTAGTGATTATGAACTAATCTATGAACTCGATGATATGCTCAACATTAGCAGTTTTAAGAGGAACTGCTTCTACCCATTTAGTAAAATAATCATTTTCTGTAATGATATATCTATGTTGCTTAGAAGAGTGAGGAACGATCTCACCTATTATATCCAATCCCCATTGATCAAAAGGCTATTCAATGTTGACTAGTTGTAACGGAAATGATGGTTTCTTTTGTCTTCTAGCAACGGTTTGACAAACTTGAAATTTCCTTACGTAGCTATGTGAGTATTTAAATAATGTGGGCCAGTAATAGCCCGCACGAAGGATTTTATGTGCAGTAGTATCTCCAACATAATTTCCACCTACTGGCCCATCGTGAAGTTCCTGCAAGACTTTTTCAGCTTCAGATTTCTCAAGACATCTAAGGAGAAAAAAATCATAATTCATTCTAAAAATAACATCATTCACAAGCTGATATTGTTTTTACTTCAACCTTAGAGCTCTTTTCTTGGTGTAATCGAGATTTCGGGGAGAATACCCATTCTTTAGATAAAATATGATATCAGCATATAATGATTCAACATCGTTTACGCTTACCTCATACATTTGTATCTCTGCAGATGGTTTCTCAGAAATAAGCGATGCTCCCGCTAGTATTTGCAAAAGCCTTGACCTCTTACAATACTTGTTGGTTTTATTTCTACATCATCTTCTTGTAAGGCATTTATCCAATTGGCTCTTTCCTCACCCACATATTTCTGTACTAAGAGATTTCTTACTGCTAGAAATGATACTATGATTTTTGTATGGGTTTTAAGTAGAAAGGGTCTGAAATATTTAATTTCTTTGAAAACAACATAAAATTGTTTCTCTACATTTGAATAATTCAACTCAGCTCCCTGTAAATTTGAACTGAAAAAGGCAATTAGGGCTTCTGCCTTGTCTTGATTTTTTTGAGTGAGTATTACGGCATATGATTTATCAGAGGAAAATGTATACAAAATAAAAGGATTGGAAAAATTTGGAGTTGCTAAAGATGGAGCATTAACAATTACTTGTTTGATCAGATTGAATGCCTCATATTCATTTTGGCCCTATTTGAAGTTTGAATTCTTTTTAATCATTGCTTGTAAAGGAGATACAATTCTTGAAAAATCTGGCACAAATCTCTTTACAAAATTAATCTGGCCAAGGAAATATTGCATAGCTTTCTTGTTGTGAGGTAAGGGTATTTCAGAAATCTCCTTGATTCTATCAGGATCAATAGGAATTCCAAATTTTGAAACTATGAATCCAAGAATTTTTCCTTCACTTAATGCAAAAAAATATTTTTTTGGGTTAAGTGAAATTCCATACCTTTGACACCATTGAAAGATCTGTTTTAAATCTCTAAGATGATTGCCTCGTTTCTTGGAATATATAGTTATATCATCCAAATAAATTACCACTGATTTGTTAACTAATCCCTTGAAAGCGATGTCCATTGCTCTCTGAAATGTGGCACTAGCGTTGATCAAACCAAAAGGCATCTTTTGATATGCATAAGTGCCCCATTTGGTTCTGAATGTGGTTTTCAATTGGTCATCAGGATGAACCAACACTTGGTTGTAGCTAGAGAAACCATCTAATAAAGACATTAATTCTGATCCTGCAACTGCCTGCAATATTTTCTCCATAGGAGGTAAAGGAAAATTATCTTTTTGACAGGCTTTGTTAAGATTTCGAAAGTCAATGCAAATTCTAATGTCTCCGTTCTTCTTTCTAACGAGAACCATATTGGAAACCCATTTAGAATGTCGAACGGGAAAAATAATCTTGGCTTTCAATAACTTATTGAGTTCAGATTTGATCTGATTTTCTAGATTAGGATGGATCTTTCTCAGCTTTTGTTGGACAGGTTTTTCATCATTTATCATTGGGATAGTATGTTGGATGATAGAAGTGTCATAAGTTTTGAGTTCATCGTAGTTCCAAGCAAAGACACTTTTGTATTGTTTCAAGAGACGAACATACGCTAATTTTTCTTCAAGAGCTAGGCCAAGGCCTAGGTTGATATTCTATGGTTTGGTATCAGTTCCTAGATTTACTAATTCATAGTTCAAAGTTGAACTTTGTAGTTTTGAATTGGTAGATCTTTTGAATCGATCTTTCAAATCATAAAGGTCTTCTAACTTGACTACTGACTTTGGCATAGCATTATTAGTGCTATCATGTTGCAATTGTCTGTCATGTTGGTCCTCATCAATTATCTGATTGGTGTAAGATCCTTCAGATGTGAGGAAGCTTACAATATCAGGATCATCATTGAAAATCCTCCAATTGGTAATGTTATCAGGAATCGAGGGTCTAAATATTAATTCGATTGAAAATCGATTAGGGCTATAGTCTTCTGAAGGAATGAGTTTGGAAGCTACGTTAGCTAGAAGGTCTGCACTAGCATTCTAGATTCTGGGAATTGATGAAATATTAAATGCTATAAAGTGTTCAGTCAGATCTTGAACTAAAGATTGATAATGCTTTAAATGACCTAATAAACAATGTATAGTATTGCGTACCTGTTTGATTACAATTTCAGAATCTCCGAAAACTTGTAGATATTTGATGTCTAATCCGATTGCTTTGTATAATCCTTGGACTAAAGCCTCGTATTCTGCGGTATTATTGGTGCAATCAAACTCGAGTCTGCAAGTTAGCATAATTTTGTTTCCCTCTGGACTAATCAACACGCATCCTGCTCCTGCTCCTTCATTAGACTTAGAACCATCAAAAAATAACTTCCAAAATAAAGATTTATTTACAGGAGTATCTACAAAATTAATGCATTTAGAACTATCTGTTTGAGAAAATTTTTCTATTTGAGATAAAACATAATGTTCTAAGTAAGGTGAAGTATGAGCATTAAAATTTCCTAAGAAAGAATCAATTGAATAATTGCCAATGATATTATTGCTGTATGCTACCGGTTCATTTTCTCCTTCCAGTTATGCTACTATATATTTCGGATGTTTTTCTCATTCAACTTTTATCTGATTTGGTTTACCATTGTAAGGAAGCCACATGTGCGACCAATCAGTTGCAAAGTATCCATGAAGTTTTTCTGACCAATCTCTACTAAGAATTAAGCCATAAAATTCTGTAATATCTACAACTAAAATGTTCATAACTTGACATAACTTTGGATTAGATGACAGCCTTATGGTAACCTGATTTAATTCGCCAATCACTTCAACTTGCGATCGATCTAGCTAGACTATGCGCACAGTAGATTTTTGTGGTTGAATGTTCAACTTTGCACATATTGATTTTGGTAGAATATTAGATGAAGCTCCAAAATCCACTAAACAATTATGCAAATTTTTATTGAAAACTTCATAAGTAAGAATAAATGGAGGAGTATGAGATCTCGATCTTCCTCCAATTAAAGCGATATTTTCTAGATCAACTTTACTAATCACATTAGTTGGAGGTCTTCCCATCTCATTAGAAGCTTGACAAATTATAGGATCGGGCAAAGTTTTTTCTGGTATAGCATGTAATTCTTTCAAAAGTACCTTTTGCTGGTGTTTTAACTTGCTCAATTCATAAAAAGTGATGTTAGCCCCAGTCTTCTTCATGTCTTCTATGATATTATACTCCATTTCATCTGAAACAATCAGTGTTTTTGATGGAGTTGATGAATCAATTTGGAATGGGCTAGTTTGAGTTGCTTTAGATGTAATTTTCTTGGGTGCAACTTTATCCTTAGTCATTGAGCTTGCGCTCTTTGGCTTAAGAGTAGGTTGAGGAGGATCAAGTTGATTTATACTTAGAGTGCTGACCAGGGATGCTTCTTGATCTTCCTCATCTAGGAGGATGAAATCCCACATACCTTGTACCTCTACAACTTCTTCTTCATCGGTAGTTTCTTCAGTAGTAGCCTGCTCTTCTTCTTCTTCTGATTCAACATTTGTAATAGCATTTAGTGGTTTTGAATCAGTTGAAGGGTTACTTCTATAAGGCTTGAAAGACTTTTTAGAAGATGTTTATGCTACTTGTTTCTTAATGTCAACCATTTCGTTGGACATGGTTTTCAAAACTTTCTGCAATCCTTCTAAATCGAATGGATCTTTCGATTGTTTTTTCTTGGGGTCTTCCTTAAAAGTAACCTTCTTGGATTTTCATTCTTCTATCGCATTTTTCTTTTCTAAAGAAATGATATGTTTCTCTACTGCTATTTCTTCCTTCATATTGTCATCTAAATTTATTTTGTTAGCCCTATCAACGAAGATTGCTATATTTGATGGTAAAGCTGAGATGTACCATTCACTTCGCACTTCTTCGCTAGGCTTGGAAGTAGTAGGAATTTTATTTAACAGTTTATTGAAATGTGAATTAAAATCCTTGATGGGTTCTTTTCACTCAGCTCGAAGATTGGACAGGTCATTGATCAATGTCGTTGTAGAACTTTCATCACCAAACTTAGTCAAAAATTTATCTTGGAAGATATCCCAACTAGTAATAGATCCAAATGGTAATGAGAAATACCATGATCCAGCTGCTCCTTGTAGAGTATAGGGAAAAATTTGGACGATAGCATCTTCATTAGTAAATCCATTGAGATTTATGGATAACATAAAGTTATTTATATGATCTTCTGATAGCATGCCTGCTTCAGGATTAAATTAGGCAGCCATTTTTCAGGATGGGCTAGTAATTTACTCAAGGGTGTAGGCATTAAGACTGCCCGTAGATTATTCCATGGAGATTGAGCCATCGCTGAACTAATAACAGAGGAAAGTGTAGAATACAATCCATGCGGTTGGGAAGATGAGGATATTACGATTCCAGATGTTTGAGAAGGAGATGTGGAAGTTCCAGTGGTCTGACAGACAATAGCCTGAATTGGAGGGGTAGATGGTTGACTTCGCAGTGAAGAGGTTGAGATGGATTATGATGACGAAAGAGTCTCACTATTAGACCCTTTAGGTGATTTCCTTGATTTCTTCCTTGTAGGTAGAGGTAACTCAGTTAGCTGAATGCCAATATTTTCGCTCTGTAATCTGGTAAGAGGATGAGCAGGATTATATTACGAAGTTACACTTCCTTGAGATTTATCAGATATTTGAGGTGATATTGAAAATCGTTGAATTTTATGAATCAAAGATTCAACTTCAGGAGGTTCAATAGCATATTCTTCTGAAAAGTCAGGGTTTGTGGTAGGTTTTGTTGTTTTTTCGACTCTTGGCTCTAGATTTAAAAATTCTAAGTGCGATGGAGAAGTTGGTGGAGATGGTGAGGGTGATTTACTCTCAGAATGGTATTTATATTTTCACTTACTTGACATTCATAGTTCGATGCCCTCCTTCTAGCGCCAAATATGTTGAAGCCCCGAAAATCGGGTCTACAACAAGGGGGATACCCACCCGGTCCAGACCTTGGTTGGCAGCTCCTTTTCCATTTGGTATAGTGGGTTCGACTGGGGATAATGGGAACAGTTTCCCAATATGCGTATGTGTGTGTTGAGAATTGATATTTCCTTTCTAAAAATTCCTAAGTGAAATGATTTTATTCTAATTATAATCTATAACATGCAATTGTATTCTAATTAAACAGAAATATCTAATTCTAAACTAACCTGGGATGTAATATTTTCCTTATGCGATCTAAAATTATTTCAAATAAAAATTGGTAATAAAGATCATTCAAGTGTTATAAGAAAATAATTTAATAAATATAAACTAGTTCATATAAAAAGTTAGACGAAACAGTTGTGAAAAACATATCACATAATAAACTATTCATATATTAAGCATAAACAAATAGCTATCACCGTACAAAATTCCCAAATGATAACTCAAGCATTCAAGTATTAATACATAAACAACTGAACATAAATATCACTTTAACACAAAGGAATAAATAGTTAAGAGATAAAAGTACCATTTATAACTAGTTCTACTCATGAGCTTCAAGCAATAATGACTTATCTCTTCTTAATCCAACATCCACTAAGATTAAAAAGGTGCAACATAAATAGAAGATATTAAATGCATATATCAATAAATCCTATTCCATTCATTCATCAAAACCTCCTCGGAGGGTGCAAAACTGCATGTTCCGAGGACAAGTTTTTGACAAATTTCAGGACCCTTCTCTAAATGCATGAGAAGGGTTTAAATACTACTAACTAAATCTAAAAATAATTTATTACAAAAATGTAGGATGCGGTTTAGATTACCATTCTCTTTTTAGGAAAAAATTAAAGCAAAAATAATACTAAATCTAAAATTAAAACTAAACAACTAACTACTTGTGAATTTGTTCTTTGAAATTGCAAGTATTCAGCATTGATTTGAGAAGAGTAGGCTGGCCGACTTTAGACTTTAACTCTCCCGTGAAAACGGAATTGGCAAGAGCTGGCACCATATTTTCGGCAAAATTGATGATACACTTGAGAGTGATGCACTGGCTGTGTGGTTTTACCAGACACGCCCAGTAAGAATCCCAATTTAACTTTGTTAATATTTTAATCGATTTTGCCTTTTCTAGAGCCTCCTGTCTCCAGTCTGTCTGCAGTTGCTGTGCTTTTGGTAGGTACCCTGGAGTACTTTCTGAGATTAGATTTTCCTTGTGCAAATTTTCATTTATACAATCAATAATATTTCTTGTTGTTGTAGTTGCTTCTTCTGCCGCTTGCTCTGCTTTCCTGATTTGTGCATCCCAGTTATTAAAGAGCATTTATTTATGATTATCATTGATCATAGGTGCACCTGCTCTTTTTCCCTCCTCTATTTCTTGCCAAGCTCAATAGTCAGTAACTATTCTATCATTTAAATCATAATCATGTCGTAAGTCTACGACGTGATTAGTGATTTTATCACTTTCTTCACAATAAGAGTTCCACTGTGATATTCTTTGGCATAGTGTTTCCTGTTGCTGCAGTAGTTGATCATTTAAGGAAATAGACTCTGTGATAAATTCTGTAAGCTTGGGATCATCCTTGTGCATCTCTTGCATAACTTGTAGCTATTTTTCTTTTTCATCCAAACTGTTCTGATATCCTATCTACATTTGTTGGAAGTCTTGCTGTAAATTTTCAAGTTTTTTCTGTGCTTCATTGTTAACGTTGGCTTGTTGCAGCTATTGCTTCAAGACCTATACTTGATCTTCTTTCTCATTCAGTAATTTCCATACCTCACAAGCTTTATCAATAGCTGCAGAGGCATATTCTTCTGTGATCTGAGATAATTTGGTGATATTTTCGGTTGGATCAGTAGTAGGATCTTGCCATAAGACATCTAATTGTTCTGCATCATGAGAGAGCACATTTTCCAATTTCCTTTTCTTCCTTTGTCTTCTTACCACTGCCTTGTGTTGTGTACTATAAAATACATCAATAGGAGGAATTTCCTCTATTTTGAGCATGAGTTCAGAGGATGGGGTAATGGGAATATGTTCCATTTCTGAGACATTGGTAGTTACTGCTATGACTATTTTTTTGTTGTCTATACATTACTCACAGGTGTCTGTGTGTTATGTCCTTCAATATTAATCAAATAATTGAATGTATCCCATTCCTTATCTAATTTAGTTCTAACTGATGGTTTCTATACAATGAGAGGGGGAATATTTAACTGTGGAGAGGTTGAAACCTGTTGCTGTGAAAGATCCTTTGACTGGGCAGTATCCCTTACTGACCCTTCACTTTTATCAGGGTCATTATCAGACCTCTTAGAGTGTTCAGAGGTTTCTCTTCGAAAATTTTACTTAGACTTGTCTATTCCTGAACTTCCACTGAGACTGATACTGGGATTTGGTTCCCTTACGAGCTCCAAACGTAATTTATCCAAAGGGATAGTAGTTAACCTCCTTTCCCTGTATATTTTGAATTCTTGAAATTCTGCTGGAGGAAACCGTATTTGGGCTAAATGTAGAATCTCTTTAAGTGTGCCTTTTTCTTGGAACATGTCATCAAAAAGATCATCTTCTTTAGAAAACACTCTTATCTTGACTGCAGTAGTGAAATTTTTAACAATATCATAGAGGTCAAATGGTCTTCTTGGAAACTTGAACAAATGTAAGCATGTAATATTGTTTACTTCTTTGAATGCATGGACAACATAAAATAGTGAAAATTCCCCACAGGCCATAGGAAATTGTGGCCATATAGCCTTCTTTTTATCCTTCAAATATTTAGTCAAACCTCCTTCTCTGCAGTTTTGATAAGAAATTTCTCAGGCCATGAGTTTATCAAAAACATACAAAGGTAAAACATGAGGAGAAGAAAAACTTCAAAATACCCTAACATATGTAAACAATTCTTCTCCAAACCATCTCGCAACAGGAAGTATGTCTACCTCTGCTTCAAGAGAAAACCTTGGAGCGTCTTTATCATATAACATTTTGTACAGGGGCAACATGATTCCATGGCAAATCTTGTAAAAATAGGGAATGAACTTTGAATCCCACAATTCTTTGTGATAAACATGAATGGATAGGAGATCTTGAGTTGTACATTTCCACCCCATTAAAGAAAACTTAGAAACATAATAGATTGAATCCATCACATAAGAAGATAAGTAAAAAGGGGGATAAATTCTCTGAGAAACAGTTCTTTTAGACCGATAATTCAAAATAGCCATGGCTAAGTTGTTAGATAATATCTTAGCCCAATCCACAATAGTATCATTAACAACAACATTCAATAATGGTAGCCATTCAGATAAAAACTTATTAATGTATGGATTTCCAAAAACCCTACAGAGCATAGCAGCAGCAAAGAAATACAGAGAAGTGAGAGAACTAGTAATATAGATACCGTGTTTATCCTTCTTTAGTGGTTCGTCTCTCCTTGACCAATCCTTGGTGCATTCTGCCAGGTTTTCATTTTCTTTGGAAAAATTCTCCATGAACTGTTTGTTATAAGTCGCTTGTGGCTCTGACAAATGATACATGAGTCTCAAATCTTGTGGAGTGAATGAGCCAATGAGCTCTTTACCCTGAGTCATAAACTGTCTATTTGTACTATCAGTACTGTTGAGTACCCATTTAACCATGTCTGTGTATGGAAGAATTCTAGGTCCCGCTACTATCTGGTGCAAGAATAAACAAGCTAGCTCTATAATGGACTCATCAGAAGACCCATGTGAGCCTGCAGTAGTTGTAACCTCCATTACTCTAGGGTTCTCTTCCTCAAGTAGCTTATACATGCCCTCCCAAGTAGTAATACCAGCGTCTTTGTTCCAGGAAGTGTCCGTATACAAGGGCATCATTTCTTTATCTTTAGAACTCAGAGCCTTGCCTTTCTTTCCCATAATACCTTGAATACTTCTTTTTATAGTTCTCTGTTATTCACTCCTGCAGTTTACAAATTAAGTGAGAATAATGATAGGAAAAAGGTGACGGGAATGTTTTAAATGCTAAAGATGTATAAAATATACCACCTTACGTGAAATAGCTCTTTGATCAGAACGAAACCATATTTCTTTAGTTATTGACAACCAATTCATTGATTAACATTAAAGCGCATAACTAGGTATCGATTTATGGAAAGATTTTTTGTAAAATGAGCCTTAAAGATATGCGATAAGGCGATATGTGATTTTATTCGCTATATCGCAAAATAGCAAAATCGCAAATCGCAATATCGCAAAATCGCAGGATCACAAAATGGTTGGATCACAACAAATGACAAATCTTCGTTAATGTGTGTTTTCTGCGATTTGCGATATATGACATCGCATATCAGCGGTTTGAGTTTTTTCAATGTAACATAAGACATTTGAGGCATGCAATGTGATGAATGTTCTTTTAGTGCATATTTTTGCATCGCAATCTCGCAATCTTAGAATTCTGCTTGTAAGGAGGTATTCATTACCTATTTGTGATGCGATATTTTTTTAAAGAATTATTTTATCCTATCATAAAACTTAAGTTTTTAAATATTTTTCAAGGAATATTCTTAAGTTTATGATAGTAAGTTTTATTGAAAAAGGAAATATAAGTACTAATCTATTTTCTAATTTTTTTACTAAGGGTCCCCACTTATTTAGTATTAGTGATGATACTAAATAAGAAGGGAGGTTGTTGCTGGCCACAACATGAGCTTATTCATCCCCATTTGGAACATTACTGTGGTACCAGAGCATGATCTCTGGCATAGCCTGTGGGATCAAGCTACTAGTGACTTAAAGAGCAGAAGAAGAGATCAACTTGAAGGAGCAGATGAGATTATTCTCATCATTTTTCAGATCTAAGAAGGGCCTCTCCCAAGAGGTAAATCAGAAGAGAGAAAGAAGAAGCACCGAGACTCCTAGAGGGTTTCAAGAAGAAGCAAGTTGCAGTAAGAGCTCGATGAGATTTCAAGAAGAAGAAGGAATCCCTAGCACTTATTATCAGCAAAGTAGAAGACCGGAGAATCCTAGATCTCCTCATAGATCCACTATGCCTACTTTCCTTGAAGAAAGTGAGAGGTATAGAAATGAAGAAAAGAGATGCAAAGAAACTCCTAAAGGGTTTCAATATGAAGAGGTAGAACTATACACTTCCTATCATCACAAGGTAGGCAGAATGACTGAAGAATAGATCTCATTGCTTCTTTTTCAAACACTGAAGAGTATTGAAGAAAATCTCAAGGAGTTTGAGGAGGAGAGGAAAAAGATGAGCTACAAAGAGACATCTCCCATGGAAACAAAGGAGAATGTCAATCTTGTCACTTTGGGCAAGAGATCTCCATTTTCACTACCTGTTGCTAAGGAGCTTACATCTAGAGAAGAGGCACTTGCATCTTTGCAAGGTAGTCTTGAGTTCTTAACATATGGGGTAACATGCATGAATCAGGAGATGCATGAGGAGGAGAAGAAATATACCAGCGCTGGTATACTTGAAGGAAGGAGGCTATCATCCTTTCCAGCAGTTGGAGACATAATTTACCCGGATGGAGGAAATCTTGTATTATGTCAAGAGGTTCCTACATATCAGTTGATCCAAGGTATGTGTAATATTTCAGCACATATTATTTCAAGATCCATGCATAGCCAAGGGTTAGATCAAAGTGTTTATTTGAAGCAAAGGTGTATCACAGCGTTGTCACATAGTGGCTATGACAAAGAGGCTTTATCATTCTTGGAGCATGTTGTAGGTATTGCTGCAGATTCATAACTTCACTGGTTTTGGAGGACCATACATGAGAGGAAGGTATCACTAAGAGATCTCAGCAGAGATGCATTTCATTAGTCCATGAGATGCAAATCTCTTAAATGGGTTAAAGGAGATGGTATTCTACAAATGGAGAATTCCATGATTATGCATCACATCACTCAACTTCCATATTTGAGTGAGTGGATGAGGATGGTGAGCAAGGGGTCACATGATCACTTGCAGACATATATGTTCCAGCAAGCTTGGTTACGCTGTTTTCCTTTGGGAGACTTGTATCACTCTACAAAGGTACCTATTTTTCTGATATATGCCTTGAAGAGAAGCTATGAAATGTATAAGGAGGCATGGCAGCACTGGTTTCTTTGGGGGTAAGCATGATCACTACCCCAAATATTCTCATTCTCTTATCTCATGCTTGGTACATCATTAGTAGATTATATCAAGAGGAAGCATGGATGATGTGGTTGTTAGAAGGAGATTTGGACATCACAAGTTAAATCTTATGTCTTTGTATTCACCTATGCTTGAAGTATGTCTCATATGTCCACATGAATTTCTGTTGGAGGTATATTTCGTGCATGAACTTTGGCTTGGGAGGAGGGATGAATCCCACATGATGTGGTATGAGGAGCTTGCCTATACTATGTTGATGAGGTAGTTTACATGTTAATCATTGTGTTGTTGCTCCAAGATCCACATGTTGATGAGGCAAGAAGGCTGCAAAGTCCTTGTTGCTATGGTTGCTTTTGGGTGAGTATGTTTGCTACCCAATAGCCCATTATTCTCTAAATCATGCCTTGGATTTCAATGTTATGTTGCAGCAAGAGAAGGCATGTACAATTTTGTTTCACTTGAGAAGGTATGGCCACCACATGACATCTCCCATGTCTATGTGTTTTGCATGGTGAAATATTTGGCATGATTATCTCAAGATGTGCATTGATGATGATACTTTGTATTGGGCTGATGTGACATATCATATTTCCATTACCATGGTTTGGTTTCATGATGCACATGAGGAGGATAGAGGGTAGCAAGATCAGTTGTTTCTTTGGTGCTTTGAGTGAGTATGGTGACCACCCCATGGTTCATAATTTTTTGATTCATGCCCTATGTATCAAAGATAAATTGCAGCAAAGAAAGGCATGCACATCATCTTTTGGGAAGCATGGCTTGTCCATCTTACATGGAGGAGATGGAGGATGGCAGAAAATAACCTTGCTCCGGTGGTTGATTTTGGGATAATATGGCTTGACATATTTTGTTTACCCATATTACTCCTTCCCTTATTCTTTGCATAATGATGAAATGATGGAGTATGGATCCAACAAGGCAAACAGGGCTAAGAATGGAGGCATAGAAATGCTTATTCAAGTTCACAAACATGGGATGGAGGAATGTTCTGCCTGATGAAGTTTTTCCTTTATGGGAGGAGCTACCTTAATTTATGTCTCTCATGTGTTTGTGATGGTGTTGGACATAATTTATTTGTCATCTTTTACATCATGGTAATAAGAGGACATCTAACCTCAGAGTTGGAAGTCATCTCATGCATTAGTAGAAGACAAAGTTGAAACCAAACATACATCACCTATTGCAAAAAATGGAGGAAGCCTTCCTTATGTGGATGTCATTTGGAGGGAATAGATGGTTTGCATTTACAATAAGAGTTTCTTGAGGGCAAACAACATTTTTCCGGGGGAGACTGTAATATTCCCAATTTTTTCAGCTAATGGGAATGTTGCATTTTATTTTCAGTTTTCTTTATTCATGAATAAAAGTATGAGAAGGAGGTTTATTAAAATCCTAAGTTGGGAATAAATACATGCCCAATCTGAAAGGGGATAAATCTGGGCTATTATATTAAACACCCTTAAGTGTAAAAAGGGGAAATTCATTTGAATGGGTAAATCTTGGCCCCACCTACAGTGTAGATTGGAGGGAAGCTTATCCATAAAGCAAAACGTACTTCTAGAAGAGGATATCTCGTGTGAAAAAGGATAAGTTTAAGAATATGTTTTAGGGTTTTGGCAAGCCCTCATGTTATAAAAATAAGGAGAGGCAGCAAGAAAAGTTTGTTGAAGATTTTAGAAGTTGCTGCAGCAACTCTAGTCTCTTGGTTGTTTAGCCTAAGGGAAGAGGATTTCATATTTAGGAATCCTCCCTCCTTCCATGGAGTAGCTCTTTGGAGGAGATTGGGATGCATATCTCCACTATCTAGCATTTTTTCCAAGCTCTATCTCTATGAGAAGCGTTGGTCTTGTTGAGGGTTTTCCAGCTACTTGTGAGTTGCAACAAGTGGGTGAATAAGATCTACAAAGATCTAGTTGTGTAGAGGCGATTTATCTTAGGGAGGGTGTCTTGTGACCACCCAGAAGAGGATATCACTCTAAATTTACTTTCATATATGTAATTTTTATCTGTTGTATCATTTCATTCAAGCTACAGTGCAGTCCCTTCCATGAACTGCGTTATTTTCATGTACTAGCTTCACTGCTATTTGGATTTCTCATTGTACTGGATCTCAGGTGATTGAGGCTTGCCTCTCATATTTAAGATTTGTAAAGTAGCTTACTGATATAATATTATTTAGATCTGATATATAATGTAATGAAATTCATCTTCAGAAATCCCTGAATTTTTCTGCAGTTCATTGTACAAAAAGCTATATCTACACTTTATTATGCATTATTTTGATAAAACCCCAAGGGGATCTTGTTAAGAAGGTTGATTATCTTCCAGATCTGGTATGGATTTGATTTTTCTGCCATTGATCAATTTTATATCTGAGTTTTAACCTATAGCAGCTGAAGCTCCTCATATAGGACATTGTTAATTCTTTTCTACAGCTTTTACATGTATTACTGCCTAATTTCTGAAGAATTCTTGCTCTTGCTTCATGTAAATTCAATGCTTCTACAAAGGAACTTCATTATGGATCCAATTTATTGCTGCCATACTATAATATGAGTTTAATGGCTGATTTCCAATGACTTCCAGTAGACACTACACAATTACTAAAGGAGGGTTTCTCTATTAACTCAACCCTCTCCTTTAGTTGATTTTCAGCGAGTGTCGATTGTGGGAGACCTATTTAAGCCCTATAAACCAATTTTCTTTTGCTAAAACTCTGCATGGAGGTCCCAAACAGCCTAAAATAAGGGAACCCAACCCTTTTCTGCATTATTTTTACATTTTCTTGGTTATACAACTTTTCCCTTGAGCCTATTGCAGAATTTCCTAAGAGTGGAATTTCCCACTTCTTACTTTTTTGGTTTTCACTTCTCTTTTGGATCCATTATTTAGATCTGTATATCTAAGGTCCCCAAGGGTATAAAAATCCAAGATGAGTGTTTTTTTCCCACACTTTTTTTGTTTCATAAATTTTCTATAGAGGGAGTGTGGAATGAGCCAGGAAGCCTCTGGTTTTCACCCTCTCTTTAGAGGTGATATAACCAGTAAATGCCCTACAAGTCTATCTCTGGTTTATAATTGCTGATGTTTTTCCATATTGTTGTGAATCCATATTGGAATATCTTAATATATTCCCTACTAAGCTTATTCTTACCCATTTGGAACATTAGAACACCTCCATTTTGAGAACTTGAGTTCTTGGGGGAGGCACCTCATGGATGTTTTGATTGACGGGGTAACTTGGACCAATATGGGAGACCGTAATATTTCAGCCCCAGATCAGCAGAAGCCCCATACATATCATAAGTGGAGAGAGAAGTAGCATGGGATGGACATTTTAGTCCCACATATTCAGCTATGCATTCCACCCTCTTTGCAGGAGCCTAAGGTGGAGGAGGTGTTTCATCAGTTACCATGTTGGAGGGTGACTCAATTTGTGTGGATGATATCTTGGCGATGGAGGCTTCATATGGGGATGATGATTCCCAATACATTTCAGATTCCATGCCTCAAGAAGGCCTCTAGACCACATCTACTTTTTTCCATGTATATCCCACTTTTTCATGATGAGAGCCATTTGGATTTTTCACCAAAGGCATACTTTTACACATGGAAGGAACAACTTGAGGACGTATTGTTGACAAAGAATCTTGTTCTTTGGAGGAAATTATCACTTGAATATGCTCCAGGAGGAAGACGGGAGGCTCTTCAGTTCTATCCTTGTAGTTGCTTGAGGAGAAGCAACATTTGGGAGGGGAGGAATGTAATATTTCTAAATTAGCATACAGATAATTGGAATATTAATTTTTCTCCAAACACATAGTTAGATGAATAAATGGGTAGGTAGACCCATAATATTTCTATCAGCAATAAAAACCCTCTTAATGGGGAAAGGGATCATATTCATAGCTGCATAAAACACCTTCATGTGTGAACAAGGGCCAAATGCATGTGGACAATGTCAAGTTTGACCAAGTCAACTAAGCTAGTATGGAAGATGTGGAACATTAATGGAGATAACCTAGTGGGAATATGGATTAGTTTAGATAGTTATAATAAAGCCACCTTGAGTGTGGAAGAATAAATTGCATGGAGATCTAGTCAATATTGACCAAATCCATCAGCGCTATTATGGAGGAGTGGTATTGATGATGGGACAACACAACTTTGGAGGGAGATTCATTGCATGAAGATGGAAGCCATAATGAATGGGACCAAAGGTGAAAAGGATTACATTATTTATAAGGAGGATGATGGCAGCCATATGGGGTTACCGTATGATTATGATTTTCTAATCACATGGTCTATTTAGACATATTTATTTCTCTGGCTATTTAGCTAAGATTGTATGTTGTTTAGCATAGGGTGTTCATGATTGGGAATCCCACCTCTTCCATTGAGTAGCTCTTGGAGGAGCCTTGCACCATATTATCCACTATTTGGCTTGAGGCCAAGCTTCATCTTCTTTTGATAGCACAGATCCTATTGAGGGTTTTACTGTTTCAGTAAGCTGTAGCAAGTGGAGGCTAGATCTTCATATCTAGGTCATCTCAACACTCATTTTCAGTTGAGAAGGGTTCTAATCCATTGGGAAGACAGTATTGAAGGTGTTGAGATATATTTTCATATGTTGGTTGCAGGCCAACTATATTTTGATCCATAAAACAAAAAATAAGTCCATATGTGCGTAATTTATGAAGAAACTATTGCAAGGTGATTCGGTGCACCATTTGGAGAGTTGATTTTCTGAGTATTGGGGATATTCCCTTCACTTTGGAGATTTGTTGGAGGAGATCATTTTTCTTTTCATATCAAATTAGATCCAATTTATAGATCTGAACATTTTCATAGATCTGCAGTCTTAGATCTCAGATCTACATTTTGTACATGGTGTTTTGCTGAAAACCCCAAGGGGTTTGATAAATGAGCTTGTATAGTGCATATATTTACTATAGATCTAAATTTTTGTCCACAAACTTGCTCTAGATCTTATGTACAACCTACTTCTATTGTAGAGGTAATAAAATAACACTGGCATGTTATTCCATCTTTCATACATGGTTGTAGTCCCTATTTTTGCATAATTTTAGGTTATTTACGGCATGGGAGACCTTTTGAACTATGCAATAGTGATTTTTTTCTGAATTCCCTTTATATTTGAGTGATATAATAACAGATCTAAGGAATCCTTGATCTGTACTTGAAATTTATTGCATACATTTCTAAAAACTGCGTTATTTATGCTTGTATTGTTCAGTTTTCCCATTTGGGAATATTACAATTTCCTCTCTGTTATCAATTTTTTAAATGTATTGTTAATTCATAAACCATTTCATGCCTATAATATACTAGATTTCAAGTTGAAAGGCAAAATCCATATTTATTTATGCTCTATTTTTGGAAATTTTGTATAATGTGTTCATTCTCCCCATTTTAAGGAAAATACATTCCAGATGCTTTCCCTACCTCCTCACTAATATTTTCATGTCATTTAATCCTCTTTTGAATGTTAAACCTTTTACCTACCTTTCCCCATCAAACAGACAATAATTTCATCCTCTTGGCCTTGATCTATCCCTTTGACCTAATCGCTGTTCAATGAGCCCAAACCTAAAATCAAAATCAAAACCCCTTGTACTCCTTAGCTAGCCTAAAATATTTTTCATTCAGCCCTCTTATCTGTGATTCTATCGAGAGATACCTCTCTAACTTGGTAGGGCTAGATACCAAGTTTAAATTTTGGTTTGAGGTTACCTTGGGATTGCCTTTTTTAGCCTGAGCTGCAATCCGAGTGCTAAAATTTTGGTGACTCCACTGGGGAAGAAAAGAGTAAGATCAGATCAAACCCAGTAATAAGTTTTCACTAAAATTATTAAACTTGTGGACGATAAATTTTTCCGAGGATATGGTTTTGGTTAAATTTCTGGATGGATTTGATGTTGATATTACATATCATTTGCGTGAACGTGATCCTAAAACTTTAGCAGATGTGAAAAAGAATTTTGTAAGTGTGGAATTGAATTTGTTGGCCAAAATAGCAGGGATGAGATCAAAAAAGAGGGTGACTATCAAAGAAGAGACATCTACTTCTGAGGCAAACATGGATTTTGTTATCTCAAAATCAGGCTCTGATAGGCTACTGATCAAGAAGAATTTGAGTAACTATTTCAATCCAAACTTTTAGTTGAGGCTTAGCCTCCTCAACCTCAGAGGGCTCTCTTAATGGGTTTATGATTTTCAAATAAGGATTAGATGGCTAACTCTATGAGTAAAATGGATAAGAATGAGTAATTTGTTGTACTGCTAATCAACAAACCTTTATTGGGCTTATGCAGTAAATTTTTTTTTCAAAAAACATGAGTATCAGCTTCATATGGAAGTCGGGCCATTTCAAGATTTAGATGCTTCAAGAGAACAGTAGGACATAAAATAACATAGTTTATGAACATATGAAGGAAGTTAGACCCCCTTTAGAGAATTCTAAGTAACATACATTCATGCCATTGTAAATAATTGAAAAAGGAAAATAATGAGAATATCAAACATCAATAACCCTTTCTGAATCATGAGTGATGAAACCAATATCTCTGTATTAATATAAAAACACAATTTCTGCTACAATAAAACGATATGCTTGTTTATGACAATTGCCAACCCTCTGCCATTCGATTTCTTCTCTCTTATAGAATTATCATTAAATTTTTGGATTCTCTCCAAACACTTGAGAAAAATTCCAATTTTCTAGCTTGACACCTATCAATTGCTAAAACAAACTTTTAATTACATCTGACAGTTAAACTGTCTATTCTAGAGTCCTAATACAACTAGGATTAAAACTCTTTATTATAACTTAAAAACCTTATCTAAACATTAAATCTTCTATCTGATAGCTAATCCTCCTAAAATTCGACCTTGATGATGTCCATCTCCTTACTGTTATACTCTATTGATTTTCCTCTTATCTGCCCTGAAAGATAGGAACATACTCCCTGCAAAATAGCTGTAGTGATTCATTTATGTTTCTTCAAACCATCTGCTGACCAACTTGTGCTAGAAAACATGTGGAAATGTCTTGTTAAACTCATGTGACTTCACCCTTCCAGTTGTGTCGAAACCAAACTTTTGAAGGAGTGCCAAAACTGTTAACATTGTTGTGCTACGAAACTTTCTGCTATTTTTGTAGCGCAAACCTTTACCTTTGAGAAATTCACTTGGAACGTTCATTTTTTTGTTGTTTTTCCATTGGATCTTCGCTTGTGATCTTTATACATTCTTCAGCAACATCAAGGTTTTAATAAAAAACCTTTTCTCCCTTTGAAACCTTGCAAAATGGTTCAAACTACATCCTACAACAGTTTCGTAGCGTGCTACAAAACTACTTTGTCTATCTTTTCACAACATTTTTCAAAATTTTTAGTTTGAAAAATTTATTGCCAATCCTTTCAGTTATATATAAGCTTTCATAATCAACAAAAATCAACTCTGGACTGCTTTCAAAAATGAAATATTTCCACATATCCCCAAAAAAGTGTTAGGAGATGTCACTTACTGTTTACACTCATTTTTGTTGTGGTTGATCTTCAAGCTTTTCTAGTTGTATCTCAAGATCTTCAACCTACCTTTTAAGCCTTCTATTATTAGCTCTTTGTGTGGTATTAACCATCCTTATGAAATTTTCTTCCTTTATTGCAGGGATGGTCCATATTCAAAATTGATCCTGACTACTGATTGACTCAATGTTTGAAACATTTTCTAGCTCTCACAGACCTTTCAATCGCTCAAAATTCGACCTTTCTATAGCATGCATTCTCACTTTCTTCTTCAATTTATCAATTTCAATATTTGCAAGTCTGAGTTTATCTTTAACCTCCTCATAACTATTATTTTCTCTCTGAGTATTGAAAACTTTGTTTCTGTCTTCTTCAAGCATTGGAGATGATATATTTATGGGTTATTCAAAAAAAAATTGCATTCTCACCTCTTGTTTGATCTATCTCCATGTATGGCTGCTGCAATTTATTAGACTGCCTAGTCAAAGGTTTTCTAGGTTTAAAGAAAAACTCTGACGCTTCATCCTCAAAACCTAACTTTTTGGATGTTTTCAATTTCTTTGATTTGCTACTTGTATCCGGTTTGATGAAATCTTCTTGAACCAGGGGGAACTCTTCAATGTCAATAGCTTGTAATATATCATTCAAGTCACCTCTTAATTCCAAGTTTTCATCTGTGACAACAGACTTATCCTTCTCGTTTGACCTTTGACTCCTAGTCAACTTCTTTTGAATTGTTTTACCAGTTGACTATTCCTGAATTTTCTCTTTGACATGTGTTCTCTTCTTCTATGTAGATTGATGATACCTTTGTATATTCATTGTTGTGTTTATCATTGGTTCCTTAACCTATTTCCTGGGCTTGATCTTGACAAACCTCCTTGACTTTGTTTCTGTAGGTTTAGTAGTCTTTGATGGAGATGTTTTTTTGACTTGAGGGCTAGCACCTCTTCCTTCAACCCCTATTCCACCCAAAAAGATAAATGCAGGCCATTCTCTATTCACTTTTTTAAGCTCATGCAAAACTATTAACTTGACTAGACCATGATGAAATAATGAGGTTTCACATGTCTGCGTTTTCATCTGTACTTTGTCTACCATCTTGGAAAAACTTCGAAATAGAAATAAAGGTAAGTCTATAGAGATTATTCATGTGAAATGCAATAAGATTTTAAAGTGGTAAGTGTACACCTTGTGGTATCTCCCTTCACAGGTGATGTACCTTTGGATGTTGTAGAGTAGATTGGAAAATGCATCCTTGACATAACTTCTTGGCATAGCTTTGTTCAAATCAATATCCATAAACTCTGGTTTCAAAAATATTTTTCAGGGTTGCATTTCAAACCTAAAATTCTTGAACCATCTATCTTCCCCCCTTGGAATTTCGGTGACTGCTGATATAACTTCAGGAGAAATTGGTAAATTGAGAAAACCAACCTTTGTGCTTAACCCTATGAAGTTCATATAAAACTCTTTGGTAACCTAATTATGCCCTCCTTGGAGCTTTTCGCAGAACCTCTAGTACCCTACCTTCTTGAAGGCTTCTTCAACAGATTTATCTCTTCTGAGAGCTTCTAAATCTTCAGGTTCTGTTCTCAGACAATGAGCAGACCTTTGATTTCTCTTTTCTTTTTTCATCTTCCTCCTGAAAGCCCTATGTCTTCAGAAAACCTGTAATAGACCTCTTTGTTGGATGAACTGGCTCACTTGAAAATTTGGTTTAGCCTCGCTTGAATGAAATTTTTCCTCGCTTGGAAAATTAAGGAAAGCTCTGGTTTCTTATCATGAGTTTCTCTTTAAAAAAATATATGTGCATGCAATGTTTTCTTTGCATGAGACAAAATCGATGATAACCAACCCTTTTTCAAAATTTGAAAAAGACTAATGACATATGACCCCTAAAAAATATCATAATGGTTTCATAAGCGCTTTGGATGGTTGCATGTGTGAAGGAGGATTCATGGACTGACACCTAATCATGAAAATTTAACCAAAATTTATGGATGTGACAGCTGAACCAAAAAATTTTGAATCCCCAATTTCATAGCACTGGTAGTGTGATTTTGGGATTTTGTGCTACAAAAATATGAGTATTTTCATATCACAGAAGCATTTTTTTACATTGAGCGTGCTACAAAAACGTGGTTTCATGGCTTATTAAAAAAAAAACTTAAAAATATGGTTTTGAAAACATGGTATAAGACTTCTAAAGAGTAAATCAAGATTTATGAACTCTATTTGGTGATGAAATGAGACTTGTAACCTATGGCTTAGACCCTATAAAACATAATAATAACTCAAACCCTATCTAATATTATGACTTAGGAGCAAGTATAAACTGACCAAGTTTAGAAAATTTTAATTGTGATAATAGATTCATTACTTCGAACTGTGGAAAGAATGGTTGACTAATTGTACATTTCAGAGAGACCTGAACCATAGATACAGAATCCAAATTTTAGAGGGCAGCAGCAGCCTCAGCTTAGAATCAAGCAAAGAGAGAAGAAATCACCTTACCAAACAGTATAGAAAAAATATAAAATTAGGACTCCATTGCAGCAGAATTATGTCCAAGGAGGGGAAGAAGAAAAAAATGAAGATCTAGTAATTGAAACAAATAATTTATTTACTGCAGATGGCTTGCCCATGTTCTTGACTAGAAATGAAAAGTAAAATTTTGATTCCGAAAAGGATGAAGACTATATCTTGGAAAATGATGATGATTTGGAAACATAATAAGATGATTACTAGTGTGGGTATATGAATGCTTTGAGTGCACAATAGAAACAATATTATTTAAGGATAAGAGATGTACCTGTCAATCCTATTCATAAAAGGAAAGAGGCCCAGTTAAATAATGATCTTCCGAAAAAGGGTAAAAAGCATGTAGATCAAAATCATAGCAACAATAATAAGCCATCAACAAGCTCATCTACTAAAGAGAAAGATATTCAGAAGGAGACTGTGGCAAGGAATGAAAATGATAAAATATATACTGTTGTCAAAGAGGTAGATAAAGTCACAACCTTTAATTTAGAAAATGAAATAGCTAAACTGAAAGTGTCCATTCCTTTAACAAAGTTACTAAATAATAGTCATTACAAAGATCGGGTGTTTAAAATTTTTCTTGTTGATCCTTTGTCCGATACGGTTAATTTTGAAGATGATCACCCTGACCTCATTTTCAGTCCAACTATAGATGGTAAATTAGGAGAGAGTGAAGTTCCCATTTTTTCTTTAAGCCTTATACTGCATGAGTACATACTTCACAATGCTATGCTTGATTTCGATGCTTGTCAAAATTTGAAGCCTAAGGCTATTATTAAAAATTTATCCATGGATATCACCCAACCATATCATGATTTGTATTCATTGATTCTGGTAGAGTTTGTTGCATTGGTCTCATTAAATATTTAGTGGTTGCCATAGACCAGGTCCCAGCCAATAATATTTTGATGGATGTGGTGGTGGCTAATATACCACCTCATTTTAGCATGCTACTATCTAGATCATGGGGAGCCAAACTAAAAGGTACTTTACAACTTGACTTCCCATATGCTATTATTCCTGTTTTCGGGCAATTGAAGAAATTGTATTGGGAAAAGAAAATGAAATGTATGGTAACTAGTAAGGAGAAGCCTATCAATCATTTGATACAGGCTGTACATACAGATTTGGAATATTTTATTTTTTATAATGATGGTGATTTGAATGATGTAAATAATCATCTAGTAATAGCAGAAGATGTTCTTTAAGTTTCAAAAATTTTTAGAGTAGTTCTGGATAAGGAAAAAGAAGTGGTGAATTTAGAAATGATGACCCCAGAAGTGGTGATTTCTTCCGAGAAGCCTCCTAAAGAACATAAAATTAGTATAGAACAGGAAGATGAGATGAGCGACCCAAATAAAATAGAACCAAAAGTTGAGTTTCAACATTTAGAAGATGAAGAGGGACTTTGGAGCATGGATTTCGATGGTGTTTTCGGTAAGGAAGGTGTAGGTATTGGTATTTGGATCTAAAGTCCAGTTTCTAAGTCAGGTGGAATTCCAAGTAGTGTTAGAGAATGATCTTATAAATTGGCTTTCTAATCTTCTAATAACAAAGCAGAGTATGAAGTATTAATTACAGGTCTTAAAATCTTGAAGAAACTTGGTGCAAAATGAATTTATGTTTATGGTGATTCTGAGCTTGTCATAAAGCAGGTGAAAGGAGAGTATCAAGTAGAGCATCTACGAATGAGAGCCTATAGAAATAAAGTTTTGGATTTCTTAAAAAAAATTCCTGAGTATACATTAACAAAAATACCAAGAACTTAGAACAATATTGCAGATTCTCTTGCTATGGTGGCAAGTAATCTCAAAATTCCGATCACATCAAGTAATAAATTTGAAATTCATGTTGAACATAGACCTACTATTCCATATAATTTAAGGTACTAGAAATATTTTTGAGATGAAAATGAAATTAATAGCTTTTTTTAGAATGAAGGAGAGATGAAAGATGCTTTTATTGATGATGTTCATGATGTTGATGGTCAAGACATAGAAGCCCGTTAGATGAATGTTTTGCTGCTGAAAGATAATATTATTACTAGAGGTATGATACCTTTAGAATATTTGTTTGATTAGGATTATGTGGCCAAGAAGCCAAAATTTACTCCTACAAAGAAGGGTGTGGAAGATGTAAACATTGGAACAGTAGACAAGCCCAAAATGGTTAAGTTGTCTAAGACATTGTCTCCCAAGGCAAAAGATAAGTACATCAAATTGTTATCTGAAGTTTCTAATATTTTTTTATGGGTTTATCAAGATTTGAAGGTCTATGAAAAGAATATTATTCAACACACTATTCCCATCAAGTTGGATCAAAAACATTTTAGACGGAAGTTGAGAAGGAAAAACCCAAGATTTCTGCCATCCATCGAGAAAGTGGTGAACCAAGTGTACAAATCATGTATGATTGTGCCAATTAGGTTTTCTAATTGGATTTCAAATTTGGTGCCGGTAAGGAAAAATACCAGAGAGATAAGGTTATGCAAATATTTATGGAATTTGAATAAAGTATCTTTAAAGGATAATTATCCTCTTCCTAAGATGGACCATGTTTTGTAAAGACTAGTTGGAGCATCACGAATGTCACTGCTTGACAGTTATTCAGGTTATAATCAGATTTTGGTACATGAAGAAGACCAAGGTAACACTTCTTTCACAACACCTTGGGGAAATTTTTAGTATGTTAAAATTCCATTCAGACTCAAGAATGCAGGGGCTACTTTTCAGTGAGCGATGGATATAGCCTTTTATAATGAAAAATCTGTTTTCTTAATAGTATATCTAGATGATTTGACAATGTTTTTTGCTCTTGATGATCAACATTTGTACCATTTGAGGATTATTTTTCAGAAATGCAGGGAGTTCAGGATTTATTTAAATTCGAAGAAGAGTCTTTTTGACATGGAGGAAGGAAAACTTCTTGGTCACATAATTTCCAAAGATGGTATTCGCATTGATACTTCCATAGTAGAAGCCATTCAAAAGATAGACTTTCTGTGGAACAAAAAATAGATACATGCTTTCAATGGTAAAATGAAATTGTTACACATATTTGTCCCTAATTTAGCCGAGCATTTGAGAGAAATGACGAATATGTTGAAGAAGGACAACAATGTAAAATGGACTACCGATGCTATGAAGTCTTTCAACTTGGTAAAACTTTCTTTAACCACAACCCCTATTTTGGTTAGTCCAGATTATACTAGGGATTTCATAATATTTTCATTTGCATCTGAGCATACCTTGGCTGCGATTTTTATGCAAAAGAAGGATTAGGTTCAGCAGCCCATTGCTTTCTTCAGTCGATCCATTAGAGATGCTTCTCTTCACTATAACATTAATGAGAAACAATATTTATCCCTAATCAAAGCTTAGAAATATTTCTGGATCTATATTTTACATTCACATATTGTTTCCTATGTTCCAGATGCAGTGGTGAAAGAGGTTCTCACACAGACTGATCCTGAAGGTCAGAGAGGTAGGTGGATAACAACCATGACAGAGTATGATATTGAGATCAAGCCTACCAAAATGATCAAGGGACAGTGGTTAGCCAAGTTGATGGCTGAATCCAACTTGGATTCTCTAGACATAAACCTTATTGCAACAATGTTAGATGATGAAGACGATGGTGCTCTAATACATGTATAAGAATTTTTTCTCACTTCACCATGGTATTCTGATATATTATATTTTCTTTAGCACTTATGTCCTCCTCCTGGACTATCAAAAGGTTAGGGTAGGTATTTTAAATTGAAATCTTCTAAATATTGCATTCTAGGAAGTGCCCTTTATTGGAAATATTCGGGAGGTGTTCTTTTGAATTGTCTAGTTGAAGATGAAGCTAAATAGGTAATGGATGAATTTCATAGGGGAGATTGTGGAGGTCATTTGTTTTGGAAAAAAATAGCTAAAAAAGTGTTAAGAGCAGGGTATTATTGCCCAAATTTATTTTCTGACTTATACAAGATAGTCACAAACTGTCATGAATGTCATTTTTTTAAGGGAAAAAGGAAACTCCTTCCTCTTCCTCTGAAACCTATTGTAGTGAATGCTCATTTTCAATGGTGGGGACTTGATTTTATTAGG
This sequence comes from Pinus albicaulis, assembly GCA_034641835.2. Lineage (NCBI taxonomy): Eukaryota > Viridiplantae > Streptophyta > Pinopsida > Pinales > Pinaceae > Pinus > Pinus albicaulis. The sequence goes on from JAXQQM020077525.1 coordinate 29,283, forward strand.
GAAATTCATCCCACATCATCGGAAAAACACAGATGGATCCTAACAGCCACCTATTACTTCACTAAATGGACCGAGGCTATTCCTACAAGGTAAGCTATGGATATGGTAATTATTCAATTTTTAGAATCCAATATTTTGTCTTGTTTTGGTTGTCCTCACAAGATTATTACAAATAGTGCTGCAACATTTGATTCAAAGAATATGGTAGAGTTTTGTCACAAGTATAATATCAGATTAGGCCATTCAACCACATATTATCCACAATTAAATGGATTAGCTGAGTCCTCTAATAAATCTTTGGTGAGTATCATTAAGAAAATGTTGGAGGAGAACAAGAAAAAGTGGCACAAGAATGTTTCCAATGCTTTGTGGGCAGTCTGAGTGAGCACCAAGAAATCTATAGGTATGTCACCCTTTGAACTGGTTCATAATACAAATATAGTGTTTCCTACATCACTTCCAATCTCAATTATGAAGTTATGGCAGGAAGAAAATAGTGAGGAAGATGATATGCAACGTCGAATCAATGAAATGATTCACCTTCAACAAACAAGAGAGGAAGTTTCTTAGACTTATTCTAAGCTTCAAGAGAGAATTAAGAATATTTATGATCACAAAACCAAAGTAGATAAGTTTCAGTTGAAGGATGTAGTGCTGAGGTGGGATGCATGAAATGAAGATAAAGGTAAGCACGGGAAGTTTGAAAATATTTGGAAGGGACCATACAAGATTTCAACTTATAGAGGAAAAAATGCATATCTGATGAAGGAGATGAATGGAGAAGAATGTTAAGGAGGACCAGTCAATGGTAGGCTCTTGAAACATTACTATTTCTGATGCAAATTTTGAAAGAATGTTCCAGTTTCATTGTAAATACCAGTTTATATTTTCTGCAAGGTTTGGGGCAAAAGATCATCTAGGCTTGGGGCCCAAAGTGAAATCTATAAATATTGCTAATTTTCTGTTGTTTACAAAATTTTGGAGTTAGTTTTGAGTCAGTCTTGTTAGTGTCAGAGTTAGTTTTTTGAGTCAGTTCCAGGTCACTTTAAATGGTTTTTGAGTTAGTCTACAGTTTTTTCTTTTTACTTGACCGTATTTACCCAATGGTTAGGCACTTGGTCTGTGGTGTTCTTGACACCTCCAACGAGCTTCCATCCCCAATAAGGCCAATGTTAGTGTTAGTATTTTCATACTTCCATTGGGGATCAAAACACATTTTCATGTGCATCTTAAGTGTCTCATACTGAATAAACTTTTCATCATTCAATTAGGTCATGACTTAAAATTGTTCCGCCGATGGTTGTCTTTGCCAATAAACTCCACTCTCCCTCTGAGATTCATATGGATGACTCATTCTTATGTCCCCTTGAGTATAATAACACTTATGGAAATTATCTTTTTACTTGAAAGTCCATCAAAGGTCAAAGCCTCATTCTAAGTCAGGTCAAAAGGTAGTCCCATTTGGCCATTAGGTTTTTACATTTTTCAAGGTCATTCCTTCATTCCAATGAGGTCAACACATATATGAGAGGGATTGAAATGATCATCATGATAGATTCACTATATTTCAAAGGTTATATTTTCAGTTTAAGGACTTTTTTTATCAAAATTCCATTTTGATAGAAAAGTCACCTATGTAATTTATTTTATTTTTTTCCAAATGTAAGTTCATGTTATTATATGTAATAAAAAAAACCCCAAAGCTGTCCAGACAATTATGTCCAGCCTAAGTGGATCAAGAGAGACAAACTCCATCATGGTCAAGCTTGCAATGCCAAAGTCAAAAAAGAAAAATAATATCATTGAAAAAGAAGAAAGTGAATGTAATATTCCTAAATTAGCTTGGAGCTAATAAGAATATTAATTTTTCTTTTTAAAACTAGATGCATGAATAATTGAGCAAGGAGGCTCATAATTTTCTCAAGTATGAATAAAAATCCCTCCTAGTGTGAAAAGGGATCATGAAATAACCATTTCAAGCATCCACATGTGTGAACAAGGTCTAAAATATGTGGACAAGGTCAATTTTGACCAAGTCAACATGATTTAATCTCAAAGAAGTGGACCCTAAATAAATCTAGCTCAATGTGAATAGAGATCAATCCAGCTAGACAAAATGAAGGCACCTTGAGTGTGAAAATGGATAGGGCACGAAGATTCAATCAAGGTTGACTAAGTCAACAAATCTATCTAGATACATTGAACCACCTTGATGGACATCACAGTTTTTGTGGAGGATCCTTTGCATGGAAGCAACCTCATAGTGGGTGGGACCCTTGATCAGAGAACTCATAAATTATATAATGAAGGGTATGGAAAAATATGAGCATATTGGAGATTATATTTTTATGTCGTCTGCTTAGACTTCCTGCATATTTAGCGATTTAGCTATGTTGTGCACAACTTAGTGCAAGGGTTTTCCCGGGCGGGGATTCCCTACTCTTTCTTGGAGATCTTGTCTAAGAAATCTAAGAGGAGGTTTATGATCTAAATTTTCCACTACCTGGTGTTGGGCCAAGCACCTAATTTCAGCAAAAATGCAGTCCCTTCAGAAAACTACGTTATTTCTTAAGGTGTGCAGTAGAAGGGGTCAAAACCCCATTTTGAGGAGCTAGTTTCCCAATAGGAGGATCAGCCTCTCTTTGGGAAAGCTCGGGGAAGAATATACAACCATTTATTTAATTTTTCAGCCATTTTTATGCATATATTCAGCTACCCTACATGATTCAGCCACAGATCTGTAGCAGCTTTTCATGTATATCATTTCTATCAAGATACCTGTGTCAGGTCTTCTTGGATATGTATAAAAGAGATTAGATCTCTGCTTTTATGCCTCATTGAGTAACATAATAAGAATATCAAATATATTTCTATATTTTCTTAGTTTAACCTCTATTATACTGCGCATTTTCTTATGCTGCAGCTCTGGCATTTTGCAGTCTTGGGGTTTTGTCAAATTTAAGTGGTTTTGAGCATGGGAGGCCTATTTAGCTAGACTAGAGGCATTTCTTTCTAAAAATATTTTTGACACATGTCCCATATTGTCTATCCTAAGGGACACAACCATTATTTTTCACTGTTATAACTCAATATTCAGAAAATAACGTTTTTGGGGCTAAATTTGCTACTTTTCCCCGCTTGGTGACATTGCAAAAAGGCATAGTTTGTTGTTGTGATTTTTTAATGATGGCTATGTGTTTAAACACATTATATGCACTGATTAATTTCTTCTCTCCAACTTTGAAATACCTTAGGGTATTCTTATCATTGTAGAAAATTCCTGTTTTGGAATATTAGAGTGGTATCAGAGCACAGTCTTGGCTCAGGCTGTGAGCTTTAATAATTATGGAGTATTCTAATGGGGAGGAGGATATTTTCAAAAGAAATCAGAGCAAAACCTTGTTTTCTAGAGAAAGGAGGTTCTCAAAACTTCTCTTGACAAATATGCAGGGAAAAAGCAAGGGCATCAAAGAAATGAGGAGGGAAACACATGGAGATCCCTCAAAGAAACACATACAAGAGGAAGATTCTAAGTCCTGATATTTTGGATATGAGAACTCAGCCATATCATCATATCTACCACATTCTATCAGAAATTTCTTCATGAAGAGGAAGAAAGGAGATGTGCCAAAGAAAGATACTCTTGGTGATTATTTGCAGGAATATGAAGCTCAATATGAGGAGTTCAAAGATCACTTGAATTTCCAAGGGTTTTGCCAAATGAAGGAGGAAAAGAGCAAAAGGATCAAGAAGCAGGGTGAGGGTAGATTCTTTATATCCATTTTTGATGGATCACCTCTATGTCCAACTAGGGCTTGGGGTGAAGGAGCTAGACACCTTTGTGCAACAACATCAAGTTTCAGAAATTGAAGCCATCAAAGTAGCAGAACTACATTTTGAGGGTAAGGCCTATGCTTGGTGTTTGTTTGAATCATTTTTCTTAAAAAACGCAAATACATATACTTATGCAAGGTTCATTAAAATATTAGTAGAGAGGTTTGATGATAATTCATGTGAAACATATTCAATTGGAACTATCAAACCACATCAAACAAAAATTTTGCATGAGTTGGGAGGGTCTATATATCCAACTCCATTTATAAAAACCACTAAAGAGGGGGTGATCTTGGTTGATACTTTGCGAAGGGCAAGATATCCTTGGGATGAAGGGATTTCTTCTCAAAAGGAAGACATGAATATTCCTTCTTCAAAAGAAGACCAAGATCTAAGGGTTCTTGTTGAAGATAAGCCAACTTCAACTATTGAAGAGGAGAGAGGGAAAGCAGGAGAAGATAACAAAGTCATGACAAGGTCACCTCAAGCACCTCATGGAGAAGAGGATGGAGCACTTGGTCCAAGAAAACAAACTCTTGCGCTCTTGCAAGGAGTTCCAAAAGGTCTCATACATAGAGCTCTTGGCATAATACATGAGCAACATGTACCATCATTGTCAAATGTTGAGATCTTGAGGATAGAAGGAGGAAAGGAGGAGGAATGGCATCAGAAGGTGAAGAGAATGTACCCTTCTCTATTTCAAAGTTTCAAAGAACAAAGAATGCAAGAGGACCTATGCAATAAAGGTAGGGGAAAATATGTCCACCTACATTCACATCCTACTCTATGCCTTGATGCCTCTTTGAAAGAAGGCATTTCAGGAGGAAGACCTCTTGATTGGAGGGAAACTAAAGTGTTCTCTCAACTATATGTAGCAGCAACCTATTTTTCTAAAGAGGGAACCTTGGAAGGAGCCACTACAGCGCTGAGAATCATTGATGGAAGGCTATGAGAATTTATGAAATTGACCTTTCTTTCTTCCACTCATCTATTTGCGTTCAAGGGTATAGATTCAGAAATTTGTGTTGATATGAGCATATTATCAAAAGGCTACTCCATAGCTTTGGAGCGGCAAAGGACACTCCAATATATAATGATGCAGGAGCATCAGATTCGAAAATACTTTGTATTTATTAAAACTTAGGGGTGTTTAAGTTTTTAAAAGAGCTAGATTTTTATAAATAATTTGAGTGGGTTTTATGTATTTTTAATTAAATATTATAAATAATTCTCAAATATAGTCAGTTGAGTGATTAAAGGGATGAGAACAAAAATTGGTTCAATTAAATTTGTATAAATTGATATGAGCTCAAAGGAAAAAGAGTGCAAGTGAGATTAGAGTGTAGAATAGAGGAAGAGGTTGTAAGCCTCCAGCTTTTGTAAAAGGGCCATCGATTTGAAAATCTAGCCATGAATTAGGAGGGTTTTGTAATTGTTTACATTTGGTTTTATTGATGAGAAGTTTTTTTTAAATCTGGTGGTGGTTAATTAATGTCAATTTGTGCAATCTGCATATGTATTGATCCTTCTAAAAAAAGATTGAATCAAAAGTTCAATTCAAATCAGTATTAGCATATCATCTTGGTGAGTCGATTTCATGGAGGGCACCATTGCTTTAAGAAGAATTTAATTAGCAAATAAAAAATCAATCAATTATGAATTTGAAGGGTTAAATCTCTGTTATAATAAATTTGAATGTAGAATCGATTTTAGTTAATACTGATTCATGTTTGAGTTGAATGGAATGTACAATTGTTGAAAAGGATGCTAGAGGGATTGATCACCGTAGAGGAGAGCTGAATTATAAAGGGGTATTTTATATTGTCTTTTGGAAGTCGATTTCCAGGATGGTATAGAGTTTCATAAATATGGTGTAGAGGATTTTTTATTTAATGTTGAAGATTGTTCATAAATTTATTTGAGACCACATATTCTGTGTTAATAAATTGAATGAACCGTGCAGGAATTCACCCAGCTTTATGGAGGCAGTGAAATGATTTTGATTTCAGTGAAATTGAAATCTATTTCAATCCTTAACGCAGAGAGAAAGGGTGCTAAGAGTAGTGATGGCAAATTGATGATATAGCGGAGAGCAGTTTGAGAGAGCAAGGAGCTATTTTTTTTTTCTGTGTCGAAGATCGCTAAGTGGAAATTGATGGAGGACTTTTGTTGTAGAAATGATATCAAATTTTTATTGAAAACACATAGTACAATAGAGCGATGTTGCAGTGTTTAAGTTTGGGATCGATCTTTAAATTTCTCAGCGCTGAATCGAACAAACGAAGGTTGTAATGGGAGAATAAATCTGCAATTTAAAGGAAGGGTGGATGAAGAATTGGCACTAACAGTGTGAAGAATTTAAGTTGCAGATTAAATGAAAGCGCGCAGATGTGTTTCCAGCAGGCCATACATGGAGGTAAGCCACATTCAGTTATCAAATATATATTAAAAACTGTGGCCTATGGCGTTGAATGAAATGGGAGTGTATTTTATGTGGCCAAATGTTATGGTGGCATATAAACTTAATTGATATTATAATGCATATTATCGACTGTTTTAGTCACTTTGCCAAGTTGAGTTTAAAAGCATGGGCGCATTTTTTTATTTGAATTGGGATTGTAAATTCCGGTAATAAAAGCCATATGAGAATGTAGTATTTAAATGGAAATGAGTAATGAGTATTATTGGGTTTCTAATGCCATTTGAATTGTGGGTTTAAATGCATGGAGAATGATTATTGGGTTTATGGGTTTTGAACCATATGTTAAGAAGGAGCTTTGGAAATGATGTGCATGAAATTTCTAGATTGGAGTCTTATTTGGGCAAAGATTGGGAGATGCATTTGTATATGCATAGAGAAGGAGAGATTCTGGGGTTTGTAGGTTCAGCCTGCATCAATTTGGTATTAGAGCTGGAATAGCTCTGTATGAGGGTTTAAGTTTTTAAATTGAATTGAATTAATTGCATGTGATGAACGAATGATAAATTTTGAAACTGGTGAAGGTTATAGCACAGGGATGTAGTGTAGTTGAGGAAGGAAGCAAGATCGACAGGATCTTGAAGGTGAGTTTGCAGTTGATATTTAACTCTAGTTTGAAGACTGTTTGCAGAATTTGGTTGCAGGCATATTGAGAAAGTCTCAGCAGGAAAAATCAGATCACAGCTGGAGTGCAGTGATGAAGGAGTTCAGCAAGGGATTCTAGGTGTGTGGCAGAACCTGAAGATTCAACAGAGGTTGAATGAAAAAGACAAGTGTGTTCTTGAAATTTGCAGATGAGAGAATCCTAAAGGAGCAAGTGGAGAAATGCCCGAAAGGGTTCCAGCAGAGGACCGGTGATTACCAAAAGACCATATCCAGAGGAAGGGATTGGTGAGGTAAGTGGCAGCAGAAGAGTTTACTGTTGCAGAGGCTTGGTGCAACTCATGAGTGAGAAACTCATGGCGAAGAATATGACTACTGAAAGTCATAAACGAGAGAGCAGAGGTTCAGAAAGAGGCCATAGTAGAAAGAGGGAGAAAAATGCCAAGGCAAATGGCATAAGACAACAATTGACGGATGAAGAGTATGAGAAAGAGAAAGATGAGATCACGGTTCATCTTGAGTTATTGATGGAGTTATTACGGGAAAATATGAGAGACCAGAGACATGGTTGGCTGATGAAGAAGAGAGTGAAGTGGTAGAGGCTACAGTAGAAAAGAGATCAACAGATAAACATGCAGTTAACAGAAGAGCTGAGAAAGCTCGAGCAGATAATGAGTATGTAGTTGAGACATGAAGAACTCAGAGCAGCTGAGTTGGAAATGGAGGTTTCCATTGATGAAACAGAAGAGGAGATCATTGATCAGCTGGATAATGTGAACTCTTGTATTTTTGTAGCTGAAAATTGTGATGTGATTACAGGTTTTACTGAGGAGGATGTGAAATCTTGTGAAGCTGTCATAAGTGTGGAAAAGAGTCTTTCAAGAGATAAGTACTTTGAAGAAGAAAGCAGTGATGATTTTTCTGTTACATTACAAGAGGAAGTTCATGTGAATGAAGAAGAGAATCAACTGGAAGAGCTGGTATATGAACCGAAAGTTAAGACTGTTGAACTTTGTTATTTTCAAACTGAAGATTTGTGTGTGAGTGCAGGGAATATAAGTGATAATGAAATTCTTCAACAACGCTATAGAGACATTGCATTGTTGGAATACTTGTTGAAGAATTCGGAGTATGATAGGGAGATTTCAGCAGAAGAAAGAGTTCAGTACAGTGAACAAAAGAAGAAAGACATCATGGAGACAGATGATGTGAAAGGAAGACTGGTTTACAGTCTTGAGGATTCTTCAGAGAATTCTTTGGGAAGAGAGAATTAGCATATTGATGTGCTTATGGGAATGTAAAATTTAGGACATCATATTGAGGTGATGGAAAAGGGGAAGAAGGCATTGAGGCCTTATGATTTTTTTTTTAACAAGTGTTTTGTGATTGCAGGTATTGTTGCAGGTGCTGAAGAACATTTGACTCAGTTGAGCAGTCAAATGAAGGAGAAAGATGAGAATTTTGTGGAAACATCTAATCCATGGGATGAGGATGTTATGTTGCTGGAAAGGATGCTGAATGATCAAAATTCAGTGCAGGAAGAATCTCAATTTCAAAATTGGGAATTACAGAGGAAAAGAGATGAAGATAGTAGAAAAGAGTACACAATGTACCAGTCCAGTAAGTTGTTGATAGGAGGAGGCAGAGGGGAAGTTTTCCATTGTAGAATACAAGAGGGCATGGATGATTGGGTGGCAGTACATATGGAGCAAGTAAGAGAAGAAGGAAATATAGCAGTAAAAATTAAATGAGTAATAACTGAGCAAGCCGTCTTAGCTCAGCAAATAGCAAGAAATCAGAAACCTGGAGATTTATTGGACCAAGAAATTGAATTAATCGAAAGAATCATGATGAAAGTATCTCATAGGAAGATATCAGTAAGAAAGAGAAGCAACAGTAGTATCAAAATGAAGACATAGACATATTGTGAAAGTGCAACTAGTGGAGCAAGACAACATAAGATATGGAGACCTGGAGAAAAGCAGTATACGACAGCAGAAATTGATGATGACTTGCAGAACAAAGTGTGGGATCCAGATGGATAAATAATTAAATGCATGATCTTGAGATCATGATCATTTCCAACCTTGGTAGTCTGATGCAGGAGCATCAGATTCAAAAATAATTTGTATTTATTAAAACTTAGGGGTGTTTAAGTTTTTAAAAGGGCTAGATTTTTATAAATAATTTGAGTGGGTTTTATGTATTTTTAATTAAATATTATAAATAATTCTAAAATATGGTCATTTGAGTGATTAAAGGGATGAGAACCAAGATTGGTTCAATTAAATTTGTATAAATTGATATGAGCTCAAAGGCAAAAGAGTGTAGGTGAGATTAGAGTGTAGAATAGAGGAAGAGGTTGTAAGCCTCCAGCTTTTGTAAAAGGGCCATCGATTTGAAAATCTGGCCATGAATTAAGAGGTTTTTATAATTGTTTACATTTGGTTTTATTGATGAGATTTTTTTTTAAAATCTGGTGGTGGTTAGTTAATGTCAATTTGTGCAATCTGCATATGTATCGATCCTTCTAAAAGAAGATTGAATCAAAAGTTCAATTCAAATCAGTATTAGCATATCAGCTTGGTGAGTCAATTTCATGGAGGGTGCCATTGCTTTAAGAAGAATTTAATTAGCAAATAAAAAAGAAATCGATTATGAATTTGAAGGGTTAAATCTCTGTTATAATAAATTTGAATGTAGAATCGATTTTAGTTAATATCGATTCATGTTTGAGTTGAATGGAATTTACAATTGTTGAAAAGGACGCAAGAGGGATTGATCAGCATAGAGGAGAGCTGAATTATAAAGGGGTATTTTATATTGGCTTTTGAAAGTCGATTTCTAGGATGGTATAGAGTTTCATAAAGATGGCGTAGAGGATTTTTTTGTTTAATGTTGAAGATTGTTCAGAAATTGATTTGAGACCACATATTCTATGTTAATAAATTGAATGAAACCATGTAGGAATTCACGTAGCTTTATGGAGGCAATGAAATGATTCTGATTTCAGTGCAATTGAAATTGATTTCAATCCTTAACGTAGAGAGAAAGGGTGCTAAGAGTAGTGATGGAAAATTGATGATATAGCGGAGAGCAGTTTGAGAGAGCAAGGAGCTGTTTTTTTTCTGTGTCGAAGATCGCTAAGTGGAAATCGATGGAGGAATTCCGTTGCAGAATTGATATCAATTTTTTATTGAAAACGTACAGTACAAAAGAGTGATGTTGCAGTGTTTAAGTTTGGGATCGATCTTTAAATTTCTCAGCGTTGAATCGAACAAACGAAGGTTGTAATGGGAGAATAAATCCGCAATTGAAAAAGAAAGGGTGGACGAAGAATTGGCACTAACAGTGCGAAGAATTTAAGTTGCAGATTAAATGAAAGTGTGCAGATGTGTTTCCAGCAGACCATACATGGAGGTAAGCCACATTCGGTTATCAAATATATATTAAAAACTATGGCCTATGGCATTGAATGAAATGGGAGTGTATTTTATTTGGCCAAATGTTATGGTGGCATATAAACTTAATTGATATTATAATGCATATTATTTGAATTGGGATGTTAAATTCCAGTAATAAAATCAATATGAGAATGTGGTATTTAAATGGAAATGAGGAATGAGTATTATTGGGTTTCTAATGCCATTTGAATTGTGGGTTTAAATGCATGGAGAATGATTATTGGGTTTATGGGTTTTGAACCATATGTTAAGAAGGAGCTTTCGAAATGATGTGCATGAAATTGCCAGATTGGAGTCTTATTTGGGCAAATATTGGGAGAGGAATTTGTATATGCATAGAGAAGGAGAGATTCTGGGGTTTGCAGGTTCAGCCTGCATCATATAATTAAAATTTTTGAACATAACAAAAGAATATTTTCATTTTTCTATGCAGGAGAAAAATTGTGGAAGTTTTGGGGGAAGAGAACCTTTCAAAAGGAGGGTGACTCTCCTAGACTTCAATCTTGTCTTGAGCAAGATTAGCGTCAAGAGGGGAAGCAAAATAAAGTTGGGAATACTCCAACATGTGACTTTGACATCAAGCATGTCAAGGAGGAGAGCCATCATATGACAAGTGCATCATTTCATACTTCTACAACGCTATCAATGTTGGGAATCCTAGACCCTTATTGGGAGTCTCAAATCTTGATGGAATATTCTAAGGACCTATTCACATGTAAGGTTCTTGATGAGCAACAAATGGATGGGAAGTATAAGGTAGTTGATGGGATCATTTATGTTCATGATCAGATCTACTTAACTAAAGGTTCCAAACTCAATAATAAACTACTAGATACAACTTATGAGGTCTTTCTTTCAAACCCCACTGATTTCATTAAAACATATCATATTATCTTAGATGGATTCATGTGGGAAAATTTCAAGGAGGATATGCACTCTCATATGAGTAAGTGCATGGATCATTTGCTGGTTAAGGAAGAACATAGCTCTTGGGAAGATTTATCATTACCACCTCCTTATTCATTGTGTATGAGAGGGAACTCATCCATGAGCTACCCTGTTGATTTTAAACAATTGTATGATAAACATTGTATTTTTTAATCTCATGATGTATTTATTATATAATTATATTTTCTTAACACTCATGTGCAGGTCTTGGTTCCAAGAGGGAGCACCTTTTCTTATGGGCTTCATGGGCCACTTTGGGCCATGAACAATGGTGATGCTAGCAATTCCTTGGGAGATCTTGGAGAGGGGATGTACTCTTCATGGTGTGATTCCTTAACACCAACCGTCATACACCTTCTCCAAGCATGCAATAAGGATGTGGTAGCAAACAAGTTTTGGGGAGAAAACTTGTCATATCATATTCTATTGCAGTTAGGAGGAAACCTGCTCTGGTTGCACATCAGGGACCATTGTCCTTCTCCCTTATTGTATATGGAAGCTAACATGATCTTACTTATTATCCCACATGCTAAATATGTTCTTATCTTTTTTGGGTGCATGGATTGAAGAGAGACACACTTGTTGGATGTGCCTTTAGGGAAAGGAAGTCCCTACTTTTTTTGCACTACATGTTCCAAGGGGAGCATGAGAAAATATATGTCCACCATTTCATACCACTTTTTTCTTTATGATGTGGGCCATATGTTTGGTTGGATCACTTGGGGAATACCTCTCATGAGAAATTGGGAGGAGTTTTTCTATGGATTTCCAAGCTAGAAGGTGATCCACTTCATTTGGATGATAGCATGGAGATGGGAGTCTTTCATGAATCATGAAAATCCCCATGATTGTCATCACTTATATCTTGAGGAGGCCATGGATCAGCAATAAGGTTTCCATAACAACCTTCCATTCTTTCATGATGAGAACCATTGGGTTTACTCACCAAACGCCAACTTGCACTTTAAGGAAGGACCATTGGAAAACAAAACTATTGCAGAAAATTGAGAGGAATGGTGGAGACTATTGGATGAGGAGGCCACAAGAGAAGAAGGGGAGATTTTGTAGCACCCTTACAATTTCTTGAGGACAAGCAAAATTTGGGAGGGGGAGGTTGTAATATTCCTAAATTAGCTTGCAACTAATAGGAATGTTAATTTTTCTTTTGAAATCTAGATGCATGAATAATTGAGCAAGGAGGCTCATAATTTCCTCAAGTATGAATAAAAATCCCTCCTAGTGTCAAAAGAGATCATGAAATAACCATTTCAAGAATCCACATGTGTGAACAAGGTCTAAACTATGTGGACAAGGTCAATTTTTACTGAGTCAACATGATTCAATCTAAAAGAAGTGGATCCTAAATAAACCCAACTCAATGTGAATAGAGATCAATCCAGCTAGACAAAATGAAGGCACCTTGAGTGTGAAAAGGGAAAACGCACAAATATTCAATCAAGGATGACTAATTCAACAAATCTATCTAGATACATTGAACCACCTTGATGGACAATGCAATTTTTGTGGAGGAGCCTTTGCATGGAAGCAACCTCATAGTGGGTGGGACCCTTGGTGAGAGAACTCATCAATTATATAATGAAGGAGATGGAAAGCATATGACAATATTGGGGATTATATTATTATGTGGTCTTCAGATAATTCCTGCATACATGGATTTTTAGCTAAGTTGTTGCACTGCTTAGTGCAAGGGTTTTCTCGGGCAGGGATTCCCTACTCTTTCTTGGAGATATTGTCTAAGAAACATAAGAGGAGTTTTCTGATCTGAATTTTTGACAACCTGATGTTGGGCCAAGCACCTTCCTTCAGCAAAAACTTGGTCCCTTCATAAAACTATGTTATTCCTTAAGGTGTGCAGTGGAAGGGGTCAAAACCCCATTTTGAGGAGCTAGTTTCCCAAAAGGAGGATTGGCCTCTCTTTGGGAAAGCTAGGGGAAGCATATACAGCCATTTATTTTCTTGTTAAGCCATTTTTATGCAGATCTTCAGCTACCCAACGTGATTCGGCCACAAATCTGTAGCATCTCTTTAATGTATATCATTTCTGTCAAGAAACCTTTACTGGGTCTTATTAGATCTATATAAAAGAGATTACATATATGTTTTTATGCCTAATTGAGTAATATAATAATAATAATAGATATATTTCTCTATTTTTTTATTTTAACCTCTATTATACTATGCAGTATCTTATGCAACAACTATGGCATTTTGTAGTCTTGGGTTTTTCTCAATTTTAAGTTGTTTTGAGCATGGGAGACTTGTTTAACTAGACTAGAGGAATTTGTTTCTGAAAATATTTTGCTTGCACATCCCATATTGTCTATTCTAAGGGACGCAACCATTTTTTTTCACTTTTATAACTCAATATTCAGAAAATAATGTTTTTGGGGCTAAATTTTCTACTTTTCCTCGCTTAGTGACATTGTAAAAAGGCATAGTTTGTTGCTGTGATTTTTTAATGATGGCTATGTGTTTGAACACATTATATGAGTTTATTACTTGCAGATCTCCAACTTTGGAATACCTTAGGGTATTCTTATCGTTGTAGAAAATTTCAGATTTGGAATATTATAGTGAAACTTTAGAAAAGTGGGTAATTTGAAATAAATTTCAAATTCATCAATGTTATAAAGCCCATCAAGCACCTCAAAAAATATCGTTTTTTCTATTCAAAGCTATCAAGAGCCTTAAAAAATGATAATTTTTTAGTTTTTTAGTAGTTCTGGCCAAAATCCAAAGGCATTGCATGTTCAGAAGGTTGGCGCTGCCCATTTGAACCAGTGCTGCGTGCCTGCCCAATGGTGTTGTGCCCTTTCCAAGATATCCTAGTGTAAATTTTGAAGGTTTTGCATGCTTAGAAAGAGGTTTTGAGCATTTGGATAGATTTTGCGCCCTTAGGCAGTGGCGTTACGCACCTACACAGTCAATTTTTCTGAGTGTTGTAACACTTCAAACCACTTCAAATGAATTTCAAACGTTTCCTAATTCCTCCAAGGATGTTCTAAAAAGTGAGTACACCCTATTTTCATTGTTTCTAAGTTATTTAATGGTTATTGAATGAATTTAAATGAAACCCTAATCTCAGTTTATGGTCATTACATATATCAGTCACAGGTAGGGTAAATTTCATTCACCTAGGGTTTTCATTGACTTATTTTGTTCATTAACTTCATTCCCTTCACTCATTCCCTTAAATTTCTCAACCTAGACATCTCATCCCCATCCCTTTCATCTCATTCCATCTGTACCCTAGGGTTTCATAAGACAGATTTTAAAATGTGTGAAGAAAAAGATAGTGGTGTTGGTGAGGCACAAAGGCCAAGAATAAATGATCAAAAAGGAGGAAAAATTAACAGGTTTGTACCCATAACCACAAGGGAACTCATGACCTCTCCTCCCACGATGTCTTGTTTCAAGCATGTGGGTTGTTTTGAGTTTTGTGAGAGAGTACAACAAATTCAAAATCACCCAGAGTTAACAATATTTTTCATCACTAATTTACATGAAAAATAGGTCACTCTTGCTGGGGTCACCTTTGAGATGTCCACCAATGCTATTGCAGTTGCTACAGGGATCCCTAGTGTGGGAGAGAGGTGGTTTAAACAAGAAAACTTGGATATGAGCTATTATGAACCGTACCTCAAACCTACGTACAAGGATCACAAGAAATCAATTTTCCCTTTCTCTCATCTCCCTGACCAGTATGTTCCAATGATGAGGATAGTAATAAAATACATCACTTTTGAGGGGAGGTTTTCTCGACTCTACTCATATCATATCTGACTCCTCATGCATTTCACTAGAGTTAGAATGCTACACATACCTTACTATCTTTTCCACATCATTTACAATATGGCTTATATTATTCAAAAGAGGGATTACAACCATAAAATGCAGAGTCTATTTCATCATTCACTCATCAAAATTTTGGTCATGCATCAACTTCAAATGAAAAAAATTTCATGGGGTGCATTCATTGAAAATTAGGTTTTCACTACCACACCTAGCCATCATGAGCAATATATTCCTTCATAATCTCATACTCCTACACCCACTTCTCCATATCAACTTGTTGTTCATACATCACCAACCACTTAGATCCATTCACCTCATGTTGATCCTACCTCATCACCTTTCTATAACCCTTCACCACCACATCATGATCTGGAGCATCAAGCAGTGAAAGGGACGTTGAGGCATATTACACTAATATGACTGATATTGAGCCATTCCTTAAGACCTATCAGAGAGGCTGTTGGCTCAAGGGGTCCTGACCCAGGTTCAGAGGTTAAGTTTTGCCAACAAACCCCTATACTAATAGCCCTTTTGGAAGTGGCCTTCTTGCGTAGGCCAAAGTCTCACCCGAAGCAGTATGGGAGGGTGCTAGAACCAGGTTTCCGCACCATGGGAGAGGGTAGGTAAGTAAAAATGAGCTGCATATGACTTCACAATTACCAGATCATATATCCTAGAACCCAAATCTATAGATCCCTTCACATCCACGTGCAGAATACCAATTATAATCACAGTAATCAACAGATCATAAATCCATAGAACAATAACACAAATATCAGATATATTCTTGCATAAAGTATAAGAGACAAATCTATATTAGATTTCAACATAGCATAAGAAAATAACATAGTTACTTTCATAGCTTTGTTAGGGTCCCGTGATTTGGCCGATTGGCGAGCCAAATGACGATGTAACATCAAACCAAGCTTTGGAGCCCAAGGACCTAGCCTTCCTGGACTCAGAGAGGGCTCTCTCTATCATATGCAAAAGATATCGGTGTGTTTGCTTATGGTGTTCTGATATTAGGCTAGTTATGAAGTGAGTTATTGATTTTTTGGGGTTTTTTAAGTTCGTGAGGGATAAAACTGATCAAAGACATAAACTGGATAACAAGATGTAGATAAATTGGGCTATGGGGTCAAACAGGTCAAGGAAGCTATGAGGTGATGATGTAAGGCTGTTGTAGGGCCGATTTGATTCACGGTAGAAGGGATCTTTGGGCAAAATGGATTAAATGGACAACAAGTTTGTGAAAGACAAGGGATTTCAAGTGTAACTAGTTGATAGCAGACATAAACATGTTATAGCAAGCCATTAATCATGCTAAATGTAACTATGAGTTAATTAAAACATTGAAATCAAACATTCCAGCCATACATAGAGGTATAAGACCCTCTAACTTCGGGAAATGGCTATCAGACTTTGGGGAAAACAAATAAGACAAACTAACAACTCATAAACTACGCCGGAATGCCTAAACATAGTCTCTAAGTCATTGGGCACTTTGACAAACAAGCTTTCATAGTTTTAGGCAAAGGGCTAGATCGGGACTAGGCCTCCTTGGTTCAACAAGATGATCAACAAATCAGTCAAAGAGAAAGTTTTATGGACAGAACTATGGACAACTTATAGGTAGGCAGGGCACACCATACATCCTACTCAATATGCATAGAACTTGTAAATAAAACTAGAAAACATTATCCTTAGGTTACTAAAGAGCAGTTAAGAATTCTTTAGCATAACAAAGGAAGAAGAAAACATCAAGCTATGAAGATTCAGGAATTTTGAGGTGCCTCCATGGGCATATCTCAAAACTAATCTCTACTGATCTATAGCAGCAAGAAGCATGTATTATGAATGAAAACTAGAAGACAAAAACATAGCAAGAAAAAATATACCATTCTACCATGTCATGGAATCCATCACCAATCCTTCAGCACTCCTCAAAAGCATCCAAGAGGCAGTCCAAAAATCATAACACAAGTGTATTCATCAAAGCTCATATGACCAATGTAATAATTCTTCTCTCAAGTTCAGCCTCTGTTTTACAATGAAACCCATGGAATAAATAGGCTTGAGGAAGGAAAACCTCATGGAGCAACTAGCTATCCCATTGGCCAAGTCAAAATGTCTAAACTTGTCCTTGAGGCTTTGCAAAGCCCAAGGCACAAAATATCCCATAAAATATCTTAAAAACTGCTAAAAACGGAAATTATATTGACTTTACATCATTTCCCAAGGATAAAAATAGCTTAACGCACATTTGGGAAAAGCAGATTTTTGAGGTTCAAAAATTACAAAAATACTTCATATTTATGCCTGAAAAAGGTCCCCTGACTTGTTGGATGCAATTGGCAGCCTTCCCGATGTCGAAATGGGGCTCATGAGGGCTTGCTGGAAAGCTCCTTGTGTCTACTTTCTGGCGCAACTGAAACCATCTCAATCTTAGGCCTGGAAGTTATCCAAAACTGTACCTGTGTGCAAAAACCCAGAAAATAGCAGACTGCTGATATGGCGGGCAGAATGTGCAAAAAGAGGGCATTTTCTGCCAATTTGAGGGGGAGAATGATCTCCAAATGCCCTGAAAATCGCTGGAGACCTGCTCATGGAATTATGGCATCCATCGGTATCATCCTCCTCCCTTGACAACTCATCAAACTGAAATGGAAAATTTATGAGTTTCCGACAAAAAACCCAAAAAATGCCAAAAAACAAAAAGTTGTCGAAAAAGGCCCAAAATTGGCATGCATGACCCTCAAGGGTCCATAGCAACATTCTCCAAAGCTGAGGCCAAAATATCAAGGGCTGATATGCTTTTCCCTTCTTTCCGTGCTAGGCGCTTCCCTTTCACCTTCTTCAATTTCTCTTGCGCTACCTTTAGTTTGCGCCGGGCAAACTGATTTAGCTTCTGAAAGTGATGAGTCCTCTTTCTTTGCAGCTTAAGATCCCTATTCGCCTTCTCAAGCTTCATTTCCAAATGCTTGTTAGCTCTCTCAAGCCATGCTTCTTTGTTTTCCTTAATTTCCTGCTCAAGGACTGCAGTGAGAGGAAAGGCTTGGAGCTGGGCTTGCTCTTCTGCTCTCTGCTTTTCCAAGGCTCTTCTAAGCCCGATGGTCCTAGGCCTCTTCTGCCTAGGCTGGTCTTCCTCCTCTTCATCATCAAACTCACCAATGAGCTCTTCAATTCTTGCTTGCGCCTTTTCTACCTCTTTCTTATACTTAATCGCCCGTGCCTCATGAACAGCTGTGTGCACATTCATTTGTTTGTTTTCAATCTCCAAGAAATGATTGAAATTCCTTGCCCTTTGAAGATCTTGCTCTAATGCATCAATTTCCCCTTCCTTATGGATTAAGAGATTTTCAAGAAGGCGGGCCTCATTGTCACTATCATCGCTTTGGATAGGGATAATAGCTAATTCACCTCCATGCTTTGTACTTTCTCCAACTTTACTTTTGCCTTTGAAAGCCAATCTGGCACTTTTCCTCCTTGGCATGCTAGAAGGTGTCTTTTTGGGCAATTTCCTCTTGCTAGGAACAATATTTGTCACTGTTAAGGTGGCAGCCTTAGCCTGTTGTTCTTCATCTGTGTCTTGTCCAATTTGTGGCTCAAGAGGTGTTTCAATTTCCTGCCCAACTTGCTGTTCTTCATCTTGCACTTGCTGCTTTTCACTGCCCTCTCCTTCCCCCTGTTGACTTGGCTGTCCAGTAGTCATTCTGAGCTTTCTAGGTGTAGGCCTACTAGACAGAGGCACTGGGCGATGGACAGGCTGAGTAGGAGAAATATGGGCAGGAGGAACAGTGGCAAAATCTGGATGGCTGATGAATAAATCCCATGAAACCTCTTTCTTCTCCAGCTGGTATAGGAAAATAATCTTGATCAAAGAATGATGAAAAAGAGAAGGGATTTGCTGAGGTGGGGCCTTCTTTTGGACAATGGATGCCATTTTCTCTATGCTTTTGAACAAAAAGTGAGGGAGTTTTAGTTGCCTGCTTTTAGTAAAGTGCATCAATAAACGGACATGATAGGCATAAATTCGATCAAACCTCCCTTCACAAGTGAAATATTTCATTATGGCTTTCATAAGCGGAGCATAACTGTCAAGGAGATATGAAAAGGGAAAATAGCAGTGACAGCCTCCCTATGTTCAGGATTGATGAAAGGTTTGTAATCCTCCAAGTCAAGATGAGCTTGTTTAAACCATTTTTCGCCATGATATGGGATCTTGGTGGCCTTGGACACATACCTTGGAGAAATTTTGAAATCAAGATCCGCCACTTGGAAGTGTTTTTCTTTGAATCTCAGGGCACACAAGTGTGTTAATGGCGAAAAACTCTTGACTTCTTGTATCTTCTGGCAAAAATCAAGGCAGCCTACTTCATGGAAGTTGAAAAGTACAGATGGATGAGCATTAATCTCTTCTGTAGAGATGGGCTCATATCTCTTATGTGGACCGCTCCTGTGGTCTTGCCTTGGAGGCATTTTGACTTGAAATGCTTTGGAAAAGGCAAACTGCCCTCACTATGTGTAAAAATGCCCTGCTGGAAACAAACTGTGTCACTATACTGCTTGGACAGATAGACAATGGGATTTTGATGTATTGCAACAAGTTTTTGTAACACACAACTTCTGCTCCCTTTAAAACAGCCTTCTACTTTTGAGTGTACCTCAGCCAGGCAAAATTTTTCAATAGGGTACCATATGTAAAGATGAGACAAACTGCTGTGTAGATTTCCTGTATACAGTGTTAAGAAATCATTCTTCTTGTGAGTTTGTTAGAGGCCAATCAACACTTGTATTTGTGTCTCCAAGACAAAACTCAAATATTAAAACCCTGCTCTTCAGAAAGTGGCCCTACTCACCCTTAGAATATCTCTGTCAATAGATTTCTATAGAAGAGACCATACAGTGAAAGAAAAAGGAGACTTAGGTTAGGTGAAATATTAGTGCACAGTGTTTTAGGAAAAACACCCTTTACTTGTGAATTTAAGAGATCAACCACCACATTTATATCTCTATCTCCAATATTAAATTCCCATCAAAAAAACCTGCCCTTCAGAAAGTGTCCTGTTCACCTTTGGAAAATCTCTGTCAACAAATTCACAGTAGGAAATAATACAGTGAACAAGAGGGGCAGATTGCTAGAAGGAGTTTGCTGTGAGGAGTGCTTTGATTACCCTGTTCTTGTGAGTTTTAAGATTTCACTCAATACCTCTTACTCCTTTCCATGGTAGCTTTTGCAGTCATTAAAAAATATGCCCTGTATAAGTGTGCCAACCTTGAACTAACTTGTATATGTGAAATCAACCCTTAGTGCTATTTAAGCAGTCACTGTAACAATCCTGAGCAAAGATGACAAAGTTTGAAGGCTTCCAAGTTTTCAGGAAGAGGTTATGTGATTTTTATCCCTTCAAAACAATCAATGGCGCCTTACGAATGTAACCCTCTGGTTATGTTATAAAAACCTCTGCTTGGATGGATAGCAACTTTGTCAATAAGCTTTGAACAATACAAGGCAGCCAACCAACAATACAGTGAATACTGTTTCTTTGTAAAAACAACCTCTGTCCTATTGGAATACCAAAGTTCTGTTCTAACCCTTTCACTTCACACCACGGTTTTGATTTCAAACTTTCGTGTTTCTTAGCAATTTTTGAAATCGAGGGAGAAAAATGTGTGAGAATACCTCAAGATTTGATGAACAACCGTTGGGGAGGGCTAGAGTAGCACCAGAGGTCTTCAAAGCATGCGCGGCACTCCTTCAGCAAAGAACGGCACGCATAATTATACCCAGGTGGCCTGTCGGGTCGGCCTGTCGGGTGGTCGGGCGCCCTGTACAGGCGCGTCGCGCCACTGTACAGGTGCGTCGTGCATGAACTGACGGATAGTGTAAATGCACTCCCAGGCGCGTCGCGCGGGCTTCCAGGCACGTTGCTCGGCGTTTAACAGTGTTCAGCTCTACAAATCGACCAGAAAATTTGTTGTTTCGATGCTGAGGGCGGCGTGGAGCTTTGTTTTAAATTTTGAAAATGAACCTCTCACCCTCATACTTCAACCTTATGTCATTTCAAATATTTTCAACGGTCACCTTAGTCTTTGAATGTAAAGTGAAGATCAGGTTTGGCTTTTGCAAGGTGTTTTTTGAAAAACCCTTTGATTTTTTAATAATTTTGGGGTATTCCATATCTGTATTGGAGATTAGCCATACTTTTGGACCGTGTCAATCATGGACCTACCTTTTATAAAAACCACAAAGGCTTTAAAAAACCAGAACTCTGTTCTATGCATAGGTGTTTGAAAGGTGATTTCCAGCTTTGTTTCCTTGGGTGACATTTTAACATCAAACTTCTTGCTTTGAAAAATATTTCCATAACTCCTACATCATCTCTGTCATTGTTTTAAAGATGCCGGTAATATTTATGATGTATAACAACCCCTTTTAAAACTGTCAATGAAATACCTGAATTACTGAGTTGTTTCTGAAGGACATGGCTTGTTTCATCAACTTGTTTTGACAGCCTTTGGCCTTTGACAGCTTCTCCAATCTTTAAATATGACAGGTGCCAAGTTTACTGACATAACTTGGATTTGGTTATGGTTTCTTGATTTCAAGAAGGCGCCCCTTTTTTCCAAAATAATTTCCTGCTTATAGGTACATTACCTATGATGTATCTGTCTTTTTGAATGATGAGAAAGATGCATTTTTTCCAAACTCCAAAACTGACAATCTATCAAATCACTTCTTTGTCCATTTATAACATTGTATACCTATTCACCATGTCCATCCTGGGAGCTAATCTTGAATAGCCTCCCATTTTTTGTGAAGTATATATGAAAGGATAACCTGGTGGAGTAGGAACAGCAGGGTTTTTTGAAACACAGTCATCACTTGATTTGATTGGTGCATTTGGCCTTTTGTAATGGAGCCATTGCCAAAGCTTAACTCTGCCCAGTGTTTTACCTTTTCTCTTTTGTAGGTGACACATTGTAGCTGATTTATTTTCATGCTTGTCAAATTCTTCAAAACTGGATGATGACTTGTGATAAAATGTCCTGACTGTTCCCTGCTTCGCAGAAATGCCTCCTCTTTTTAAGCTCGGTTTGACAGAATCCTGTAGATGTATTTTGATTGGATTTGTAATAGTGAAGTGTTTCATGGGTTTTGAGTGCTGCCCAGAACTAATAAAACTCATTTCCAGAAACTCTGTCTTAATCTGCTGATGGCTAGATGATGAGCAGGCTTTGGCAAAAGCTCTTTTTGTACATGGTGTCAGTCCCTGCTTCCAGGTGATACACAAGTTCCTTTTTGGATTGTAAGCGCCATATTCTGCTTGCATCTCTTCATACCATATTTTCTCTGGTGTAAAGACCTTTTAGCTTTCTTCCTTTGTCTCTTTCCACTGTCTCTTAGATCAATCAGTCTTTAACAACATCCAAGGCTTTGGCCATCTGCTCATAGATGGAGGAGGCTCTTCATCAGGCAAAGTATCCGAAAGTTGCTTGACAAATCTGTTTGACACAGCTTTTCCCTGAATGTGATGGAAAGTAAACCACTTGAAAAACATCAATATTAGCATCTCTACTTGCAATCATCACTGTGTTTCAGAAAAAACCCTAGCCAAAGTGACACTGTCTCCCTGCACTGCTCTGAGGGTGACTGAAATATCATCATTTGCTTTGGTCATCTCATGAAAAATTACTTGAAAGATAGTCTCTGGGACTATGGAGGTCAGTGCCTTTTGAAAAAAAAAGAACTTTCTTTCTGCCTGTGTAATGGCATGTTTTTTCAATACCTTTTCAATTTGACCTTGTGGACAAGCAGGGTGCTTGTGATTGGAATTTTTACTAATGACCTGCCTTTATAAAGTTCAACCATTCACATGATTTGAAAGCTTCAAATGACCTCCTTTATCAGACCAGACACTTTTTTCCTTTGAGCTAGCATATTTCAAACTCTATTCCTGTTATGATCATCAGTCACATTCATAAAACCTGGAGATATCGTTTCACTGTTCAGTAAAAGGAAAACCTGGACTTTTGCAATCTTTAAAGTCAATACTGGCCAGCGCCCTCTTCTTGTGGATGAAGGAGGCACCCTAACCCTCTACTTGTAAATGAAGGAGGTTCTAGGCCATGACAATTTACCAGTTTGCTGTGACAGTGATGTCTTTTTCTTACTGTGATTTTCATGCTGGAAAGAGCTGTAAGGTCTTGATGAGTGACTCTTTGTTTTGCAGCTTCATCTCAGGCTCATAATATATTTAGAAGCAACTGTTCCTCTAACTGTAGATCCAAGCATTTAATCCTGAGATGAAGTTATATTTCATGTTCTTTGCAGAATCCATAAAACACTGTGAAACACCTAATAGTCAGCTTGAGATTGGGGTTTATGCATAGCCGAGACCTAGGGATATAAGTGGCGTGACTTAGAGCTGTTTGTCAATTTCATTTGCAGAGTGGGAGGTCAGTTATGGTTGATCTGTAACAGATGGAGGCTTTTTGGCTTTATGATGATTGCCAAGGGTAAAATGTCTTAAAGCGCCACTTCCTAACATAGGGGAGACTTTTGAAATAGATTTGGATTTTCCTTTTAAAGCTGATGGGCAGACCAGTAGGGCTGAAGCTAGATAGGATAGGGATAATGAGGTTTTGATTTTGACATGGGTGGACTGAAAAGTAGAAAGGCGAAAAAAGTTTTAGGAGGGTTTTCTAGATGACATATTGACATAAGGAAAAAAGTTTCTAGAAAACTCAGTTGTAGATATAGTCATCACTAACATGTAAAAAATACTGATGGCTAACAGTGGCTCCATTTGGGGAGGGCAGCTCCTCATCAGGAGGTGTCCAGAATTCAGATCTTTGGCTTATGAAGACCAGTGCTTTATCCATTGGCGCTAAATTTACCCTTTTCTTGATGTTATTTCTGAAAAGTGACAGCATGGTTAACATCAATGATACTTCTACCTACCCCACTATCTTTCCTAACATTTTTTCTTCTCTTTGGTGCATTTGAACTAGCAGCCTTTTGACAATGCATATTTTTCTTTTTGCAAAATGAACCTATCTATTTCTACTCTTATATCTGCCGGGAGTTCAGATTAAACTGATGAACTCTTTCATTTCTCTACCTAAAACTAGATCAACTGTCAAGATTAAGCATTTTGACAGGATTTCATTCTCTAATCTACAACATGAAATTTAAAAATGATCAAATCAGGATTAGGCAGTCTGATTTGTCATGCATTTGCGGCATAAAAGACAAGATGCACACAAATGTTATTTTGCAACAAAAGGAAACTAGACAAGCGGGGCTAAGATGTACAATGTGTTTTTCATCCCTCGCTTCTCTCTTTGGTTCTGTTTTTAGGCATGTGGAACCAGAATCTCTCCCTAATCTAAGCTCTGTGATAAGTCAATCTTACACAATGTTGACTATCTTGGCACTCACTAACTTATCAACAAATAAATTTAAACATGCTCAGCTATGATTAGGCTAGATAGCTGAACAAGACATTGAAGTACTAGTAGCGGCATTTAGGCTTGCTCGCTTTCTGAAAGACTATTTTTTGGAACATGGGGCTTTTGATCTATCTTCACTTGCCCTCTTTTCTGTTTTTACTGTTTTTGACTTTCCTATCTTTTACTGTTTTTTGACTTTTCTATCTTTTCAATATTTCAAACAATGGTATGTACAATGACTGAAAGTGTTCCAAACTCAAAAATGGAGCTCCTGACAAAAATAGTGTTTTAATGTCCTGCCATTCACAGGACCCCCAAAAATTTCAGTCCCATCAGGTTCTTGCAAGAAGAAAGCATTGTTTCCACTGACTGAGCTGATGATGTAAGGCCCTTTCCATAAATTTTCAAACTTGCCATGTTTACCTTTGTCTTCTCTTCTAGAATCCCATTTTAAAACTTTATCTTCAATTTGAAAATCATTTTCCTTAGTTCTTCTGTCAAAAATCTATTTTATTTTGTCTTGTGCTAATTGAGCCCTTTGGTAAACTTCTTCTCTAGTTTGTTGTAAATGGATAGTCTGATTTACTCTCCTTTGTATGTAATTTTCTTCTATTTGGACTTCTTGTAATAGTTTCATTACCGGAACCCCTAAAGACGTTGGGAAAATGGCATATATACCATAAAATAGCTGGTAATGGGACATACCTATGGATTTCTTGGTAGTTAATCTATCAGCCCATAAGGCGTGTACTAGTTTCCCATGCCATGATTTTTGATTTTGTTCAAGAAGTTTTTTTATAATGTTGACTAGGCTTTTGTTAGAAGACTCGGCTAAACCATTACCTTGAGGGTAATAGGCTGTGGAATGCCCTAATGAAATATGATACTTGTGACAGAAGTCTATCATTTTCTTGGAAGAGAAGGCAGCGACATTATCTGTAATGATTTTCCTGGGACAGCCAAATCTGGATAGGATATTGGTTTCTAGGAACGTGATGATGACTAAATCAGTGGCATTCCGGGATGGTATGGCTTCTATCCATTTGGTAAAGTAATCAGTGGCTGTGAGGATCCATTTATGTTGAGCGGAGGAGGAGGGGTGAATTTCCCCAATGAAATCTAGACCCCATTGTTGGAAGGGTCCTTCAACTATGATGGGATGTAAGGGCAAAGGTAGAATTTTTTTCTTGCCATCAAAAATTTGACATTTATGGCAGGTCATGACCCGTTTGTGAGTATCAGGGAACAAGGTGGGCCAATAATAACCGGCTCTAAGGATTTTGTTTGCAGTAGTTTTCCAGTAGAGATGACCTCCACATTCCCCTTCGTGCATTTCCCGCATAATTTTCTCTGCATCAGACTCAAGCAAACATTTAAGCAGCATACCAGTAGGATTTTTCCAATACAAAGAACTATCTATAATGCAAAACTTTAAATATTTTTGTTTAAGGAATCTTGCTTTTGTTTTTGATAAAGTCGGAGGAGCATTCATATAAGTTAATACATAAAGGATGTCTGCATACCAAGGTGAATCCAAAAATGTTTGATCGATAGGGGGAAGTGTGCACTCTTCCTGTTCTTCTAAGGCATCGACAAAATTTATATCTAAAGCTTGGAGGTTGGTTTCAGCCATTAGTCTCGCAAGTCCTTGTCCTTTAACTAGTTTGGTAGGCCGGATTTCTAAGTCATACTCTAGGATGATAGCAATCCACTTTCCCCTTTTACCATCGGGATCTTGGTTGAGAATGTCCTTGACGACAGTATTAGGGACAAAAGCTATGAAATGAGAATGCAAGATGTAAACTTAGAAATCCTTTAGTGCCTTTACCAATGCGAATGCATATTTTTCCATGATGTTATATTTCAAGGGAGCATCTCTCAGGGATTTGCTAAAAAAGGCAATGGGTTGCTCTTGCCCAGCTGCATTTTTTTGCAACAACACCGCAGCTATTGTATGTCCTGAGGCAAATGAGAAAATGTAAAAATCTTTGGTGAAGTCAGGGCTTATCAATACTGGTGTTTCAGTTAAAGCCCTTTTAATTAGTTCAAAAGATTTTTTGGCTTCTATAGTCCATTTAACCACGACCTCCTTTCTTAACATATTTGTGATATCTTTCAAGAGCTCAGCAAGATTTGGGATGAATCTTCTCAAGAAATTTATCTTGCCGATAAAGGACTACAACTCCTTTATGTTTCTGGGGTGACTTATCTGTAAAATACCTTCGATTCTCTGGGGGTCTATTTTAATTCCTTCTTCCGAAATAATGTGACCTAGGAGTTTTCCTTCCTCTAGACCGAAAAGTGTTTTCTTGGGGTTTAGGGACAAACCATACTTTCTGCATTTGTTAAAGAATTTTCTTACGTGTGCTAGGTGTTCTTCATCTGATTTAGAATATACTGTTATATCGTCGAGATATATGACTATGAAAACACCTATGTCTTCTGAGAAGGCTATGTCCATGGCTCTTTGGAATGTGGCGCCAGCATTCATCAATCCAAAAGGCATTTTAACGTACATAAAAGTGCCCCAAGGGGTGGTGAAAGCTGTCTTATGTTGATCGGTAGGATAAACCAATACTTGGTTATAACCAGAAAAACCATCAAGCAATGAGATTCTTTTAGCGCCTACTACCTTCTATAGTATGTGGTCCATTTTGGGCAGAGGGTAGTTATCTTTCAGACATGCCCTATTCAAGTTTCGGAAATCTATGCAGAGTCTGATTTCTCCAGTCTTTTTCCTAACTGATACTAAATTTGAGACCCACTCAGAGTATCGGAGAGATACTATTATCCCGGCATCATACATCTTTTTAATTTCCTTTTCAACCAATGGTAATAATACTGGGTTTATCCTTCTTAACTTCTGTTTAAAAGGTTTTTGATTTTCTTTGAGGGGAATTTTATGTTGGATGATGCTGGTGTCATATGATTTTAAATCCTGGTACCCCCATGCAAACACATCTTTAAATTATTTGAATAGATTTATGTACCTTTGTTTTATGTTAGGTGGGAGGGTTTTGGATAGTTTAATGTTTTTAGGCTCTTCTAGATTTCCTATGTTGTATTCCTCTATGTCATCCTCTGTAGATTCCATTTTAGGCTTTTTGGCCACATCATTAAAGTCAAACAATTCTTCTAAAGGTGCGAGCCCTCTGGGTATGGTGTTATTTTCACAGTGTAAGACTTCGAGTTCCCTTTGGTCAATGTCTTCTTCTATCTCCCTGTCACATGGATGGTCTACCATGTTTAGATTTGTCCACAAAGGTGGATTTAGCTCTTGGTCTTGACTTAGGCCGGGTTTCCTCTCTTCATCTCCTGAGTCTATTTTGGTTATTTCAAACTCATTCCTAGATTGTAAGAAATCATCAATTTGATCATCATCTTGGAATATTTGCCAATGGTCAAGATTATCTGGTACAGTAGGGCGGTGTTTCACTTGAATGTCATATTGCTCACTCATACATGGTATTTGGCTATTGCTTGCAGCAAAGGCGAGCTCATTTGCCAGACTGTTTTGAATCCTGGGGATATAGGTGAGTTCATATTTTTCAAAAGTTTTAAGGATATCCAAAGCTGCATTCCTATATTCTCTCAGTCTTGGATTATTTGCCGAATATTCACCTTTGATTTGCCTGATTACAAGCTCAGAGTCTTTGGGCTGATATTCTATTGGCGCCCAAGTCTCTAAGCATATGCAGACCGATGAGAAGGGCTTCATATTCCGCAATGTTATTAGTACATTGGAATTCTAATCTAAAAGAATGACCTTCTTTAGTATTGTGTATCCAGATGCCTGCTCCTGAACCTATCTTGCCACAAGAACCATCAAAGCTTATACTCCAAAGAGTTTCCTTTTCATACATGATACTAAGCTGCTTCTCCGGTTTCCTGGGACTTTGGTCATCAATTTCTTCATCCAGTAATGGTTTGGATATGTCTTCGTCTTCTTTTATCTGCTTGTTTATACCACCTTCATTGTATAGGATAAAAGAATCTAAATTGGAATGAATGGAATAGATGGGGGTATTGTTTGGTTTATCTCTGTTGCTAACCATGTATTTCATGCGAGTCTCTCTGTATAACCTCCTAGTTTGGTTGAAAACTGGGATAGTAGCGAATGACATATCCATTTGAAGGCTACCTTGTATTTTGGCAGCCCATGCTCTTGATAATAGCATTCCATACTTGGGTGTGATGTTGGCCACTACTACATCCATGACTAAGTTTTTGGCTGGTAGTTGTGTTAGGGCAAAATCTAGATTTTTTATCAGACCTAAACATTTGACCTGACTTGAGTCGAAAGAATATAGGTTTTTGTAAGGTTGAGTCACTTCTAGTCCTAGGTTTTCCATGACTTATTTAGGCATGAGGTTATGGGAAGCACCAGAATCTAACATGGCATTATGTAATATTTTGTCCCGTATGTTTAAGCTTAAATAGAAAGGAGAAATAGTTCCTTCTTGATATTCACCTTCTACTTTAGGGCCAAATAAAAGCTCGAGTTTGTCGTCAGTTAGATTCAAGGTATCTGCCTTACTCTCTAGGTTGAAGAATTTGAAGATTTGAGATCTATATCTATCTATAGTTATTAACTCTGTAAGGGGTATGGTAATTTTTATTTTGGAAATTTCCCCTTCGAAGCTAAAAGGAGTAGGTAGCTTGGGCATATTTGTTTCAGCTTTCTCAGACATAACCTTTTCTATGTTCTTAATTTGCTGACTTTGGCTTGGGACTTCTTTTGATACAGTCAACCTTGGGGTTTCTTTGGAGGTACTAGGAGTGTCTAAGCTAGTACTTGTTTGAATGGCCTTACCTTTGTTTTGGTCCGTCCTTTTGGCCCCAATTTTGCTACTATCCATGGTCTTATTTAAGATGTTATCAGAGATTTTGGTGTTGTTAGAACTATTCTTTTTGGAATGGTTTTGGTTTTTTCTGCTTCTAAGATTATATTTCTTGTGGGATTCTATAATAGCATTTTGAAACTCTATGGCGGGGTCATCGGGATCTTCATAGTTGGTCTCATCTTGATCAGGAGAAAAGAACGCTTGTTCTTCTTCGGTGAGGTACACCTCACTCTCATTGTCAGACCCTATGAGGTTTAAATGATGTTCATCAAGAGGTTCTGAGTCCCTATCATCTTCTTCCACATAATTTTCATTGAATGGTGGCCTGATCTATTTGTCATTTTCCCTTGGTCTGTTTTGGGGCTGTTCCCTCCTAAAGTTTTGGTTTCGGTTTCTGTTTGGAGGGTTTGGATGATTGTCCCTAACAGGCGCCTTTTCATTTATCTTTTCCCACATTTTGGCCATGGATTTGACTAAGTCATCTATTCTGGAATCTAGGGAAGGTGATGAAGTGGAGACCTCATCCTTGTATGTGACCTTTCTTTCTGATCTAGTCCTAGCTCTTTTTTCAGCTAAGTTGGCATCTGCTTTTATGGCTATTTGTTGCATTTCCTCTAAGGTAGGGGGATCCTTGTCTCTCAGATGATATGTCATGTCCGGATCGAAACCCTCAGGAAATTTTGCCAAGGCTAAACCAAGTGGAGGTTTGAAATGAGGTGGGAGGGAGTTATATACACTGTTGAACCTAGTACAGTAAGCTTGGACACTTTCCCCATTTTCCCGTTTTAGGTTGTTATATTCTTACAGGATTTGAATGGGGTTTCTTCGAATTTCCCACCTATTTCTGAAAACCTGATGTAGTTCTGGGATATCATGGATACTGTTTGGAGCTAAGCTTTTAAACCATGCTTTGGGTTCACCACCAAGACTTTGGGCGAATATTCTCATTCTGACAGTCTCGTCTTGTACCTCTAGGTATTCATAAGCATCAGTCATCCTACTTATATGCTGTTGAGGTGTGGTGGTGTCTTCTCCAGTAAAGTGTGGGATTTTGTCTTGATATTTGTTTGGGAGAGGAGCTAAAGGCGGTGGCAACACCAAAGGTGCGTAGCAGGCTACCATGACTGGAGCTAGTGGATGATGTACAAGATGAGGACTAGTAGGCTGAAATGAAGTGGTTTGAACCGTGGTGGTTTGACCAGGTGTGGCGGATGAACTTGGACTAGTGATCTGGTTTTGAGCAGATCTGGGATGATAGGAGCCAAACTGATAGAGAAGCTGGAAATCAGGAGGAGTGGTGGGTGAAGCTTCTCTAATAGTACTCTGTGGTGGGTCTAGGGGTTCAAGATCGTCAAATTTTATCTTACTATATGATTTTCTTCTGGGAAGAGTTTGTGATGACTCTAATTCAAAAGGTGAATCTAGTAGGATAGTGCGATGTTTAGGTACATATCTTGTTCTATGGATGGATCTACCAGTAGCTAGATGATCAGTTTGGGAAGCTTGCCACAGAATCTTCTCTGGGTCATCTACTATGATAGGGGGATTTGGATCTGGATGAGCTCTGGTATTGATTCTTCGTGAAGCCAGATTTTAGATCCAGAGTTTAGAGAGAATGGTAATGGTGAATGTTCTGGATGAGTGGTTTTTCTAAAGCTTTACTAAGGCGGAGGATGGTCAAAAACAAAAGGGATGGGTTAGTGGAGTCGCCAGGTGGAACTGGGTTGTTTTTGTGAAGATAGCTATGGTCCACCACCAGTAACTAATCTGGGAATGTTTTTGGATTTTCTGAGTTTTATGTGCAGCCTATGGTTCAAAGTATCCTAAACTTGTTTCAACACTTCGCTAGGGTGATGAGAACAACAAGAGTTTACTTCAAATGAATTTATGGACTGATTTCTTGTTTAGGTATCTAAAGGACCAAAGATTCTATAAGAGTTTGCTAGACTATCATGTACTCAGTGTCCCACCATCTCTCGCTATGTTAGTAAGCGATGGGATAGGTCTATCGGATAGTAGCCTAGAGTTTTGAAAAATAATAAGGCTTACTAGAAGTTAGTGGAGTCGCCAGGTGGATTGTCAGTTGTTTTGAGGTATACTTGTATGGTCCACCACCAATAATGTCAAAAACCAATCTAAGGGAGTGTTTTGGGGTTTTTCTGAGTTTTATGTAGTTCTGAGGTTTGGAAGAGTTTCCTATAACCGACTCATCATTTTGCTAGGATGGTGAGATAACCAGATTCTACTCTTCTAAGTTTGACTGAGATTTTGAGAGTTCCTAAGGGATACCTAGGATGTTTTGACTCAAAGTCCCACCGTGATCACCATTATGTTAGGGTCCCGTGATTTGGCCGATTGGCGAGCCAAATGACGATGTAACATCAAACCAAGCTTTGGAGCCCAAGGACCTAGCCTTCCTGGACTCAGAGAGGGCTCTCTCTATCATATGCAAAAGATATCGGTGTGTTTGCTTATGGTGTTCTGATATTAGGCTAGTTACGAAGTGAGTTTTTGATTTTTTGGGGTTTTTTAAGTTCGTGAGGGATAAAACTGATCAAAGACATAAACTGGATAACAAGATGTAGATAAATTGGGCTATGGGGTCAAACAGGTCAAGGAAGCTATGAGGTGATGATGTAAGGCTGCTGTAGGGCCGATTTGATTCACGGTAGAAGGGATCTTTGGGCAAAATGGATTAAATGGACAACAAGTTTGTGAAAGACAAGGGATTTCAAGTGTAACTAGTCGATAGCAGACATAAACATGTTATAGCAAGCCATTAATCATGCTAAATGTAACTATGAGCTAATTAAAACATTGAAATCAAACATTCCAGCCATACATAGAGGTATAAGACCCTCTAACTTCGGGAAATGGCTATCAGACTTTGGGGAAAACAAATAAGACAAACTAACAACTCATAAACTACGCCGGAATGCCTAAACATAGTCTCTAAGTCATTGGGCACTTTGACAAACAAGCTTTCATAGTTTTAGGCAAAGGGCTAGATCGGGACTAGGCCTCCTTGGTTCAACAAAATGATCAACAAATCAGTCAAAGAGAAAGTTTTATGGACAGAACTATGGACAGCTTATAGGTAGGCAGGGCACACCATACATCCTACTCAATATGCATAGAACTTGTAAATAAAACTAGCAAACATTATCCTTACGTTACTAAAGAGCAGTTAAGAATTCTTTAGCATAACAAAGGAAGAAGAAAACATCAAGCTATGAAGATTCAGGAATTTTGAGGTGCCTCCATGGGCATATCTAAAAACTAATCTCTACTGATCTATAGCAGCAAGAAGCATGGATTATGAATGAAAACTAGAAGACAAAAGCATAGCAAGAAAAACTATACCATTCTACCATGTCATGGAATCCATCACCAATCCTTCATCACTCCTCAAAAGCATCCAAGAGGCAGTCCAAAAATCATAACACAAGTGTATTCATCAAAGCTCATATGAACAATGTATTAATTCTTCTCTCAAGTTCAGCCTCTGTTTTACAATGAAACCCATGGAATAAATAGGCTTGAGGAAGGAAAACCTCATGGAGCAACTAGCTATCCCATTGGCGAAGTCAAAATATCTAAACTTGTCCTTGAGGCTTTGCAAAGCCCAAGGCACAAAATATCCCATAAAATATCTAAAAAACTACTAAAAACGGAAATTATATTGACTTTACATCATTTCCCAAGGATAAAAATAGCTTAACGCACATTTGGGAAAAACAGATTTTTGAGGTTCAAAAATTACAAAAATACTTCATATTTATGCCTGAAAAAGGTCCCCTGACTTGCTGGATGCAATTGGCAGCCTTCCCGATGTCGAAATGGGGCTCATGAGGGCTTGCTGGAAAGCTCTCTATGTCTACTTTCCGGCGCAACTGAAAACATCTCAATCTGAGGCCTGGAAGTCATCCAAAACTGTACCTGTGTGAAAAAACCCAGAAAATAGCAGACTACTGATATGGCGGGCAGAATGTGCAAAAAGAGGGCATTTTCCGCCAATTTGAGGGGGCGAATGATCTCCAAATGCCCTGAAAATCGCTAGAGACCTGCTCATGGAATTATGGCATCCATCGGTATCATCCTCCTCCCTTGAAAACTCATCAAACTGAAATGACAAAATTATGAGTTTCCGACAAAAAACCCAAAAAATGCCAAAAAACAAAAATTTGTCGAAAAAGGCCCAAAATTGGCATGCATGACCCTCAAGGGTCCATAGCAACATGCTCCGAAGTTGAGGCCAAAATATCAAGGGCTGATATGCTTTTCCCTTCTTTCCATGCTAGGCGCTTCCCTTTCACTTTCTTCAATTTCTCTTGTGCTACCTTTAGTTTGCGCCGGGAAAACTGATTTAGCTTCTGAAAGTGATGAGTCCTCTTTCTTTACAGCTCAAGATCCCTGTTCGCCTTCTCAAGCTTCATTTCCAAATGCTTGTTAGCTCTCTCAAGCCATGCTTCTTTATTTTCCTCAATTTCCTGCTCAAGGAGTGCAGTGAGAGGAAAGGCTTGGAGCTGGGCTTGCTCTTCTGCTCTCTGCTTTTCCAAGGCTCTTCTAAGCCCGATGGTCCTAGGCCTCTTCTGCCTAGGCTGGTCTTCCTCCTCTTCATCATCAAACTCACCAATGAGCTCTTCAATTCTTGCTTGCGCCTTTTCTGCCTCTTTCTTATACTTAATCGCCCGTGCCTCATGAACAGCTGTGTGCACATTCATTTGTTTGTTTTCAATCTCCAAGAAATGATTGAAATGCCTTTCCCTTTGAAGATCTTGCTCTAATGCATCAATTTTCCCTTCCTTATGGATTAAGAGATTTTCAAGAAGGCGGGCCTCATTGTCACTATCATCGCTTTGGATAGGGATAATAGCTAATTCACCTCCATGCTTTGTACTTTCTCCAACTTTACTTTTGCCTTTGAAAGCCAATCTGGCGCTTTTCCTCCTTGGCATGCTAGAAGGTGTCTTTTTGGGCAATTTCCTCTTGCTAGGAACAATCTTTGTCACTGTTAAGGTGGCAGCCTTAGCCTGCTGTTCTTCATCAGTGTCTTGTCCAGTTTGTGGCTCAAGAGGTGTTTCAATTTCCTGCCCAACTTGCTGTTCTTCATCTTGCACTTGCTGCTTTTCACTGCCCTCTCCTTCTTGTCGTTAATCGTTTCCCTCCTTCCCCCGTTGACTTGGTCGTCCAAAGAGTCATCTCCGAGCTTTCTAGGTGTAGGCCTACTAGACAGGCACCGGGCGATGGTCAGCCGAGTAGGAGAAATATGTAAGTGTGAGGAACAAGGCAAAAACTGATGGCTGATGAATAAGTCCCATGAAACTTCTTTCTTCTCTAGCTGGTGTAGGAAGATAATCTTGATCAAGGAATGATGAAAAAGAGAAGGGATCTGCTGAGGTGGAGCCTTCTTTTGGACAGTAGATGCCATTTTCTCTATGCTCTTGGACAAAAAGTAAGGAAGGTTTAGTTTCCTGATTCTGGTAAAATGCATCAATAAGCGGACATGGTAGGCATAAATTCGATTAAACCTCCCTTCACAAGTGAAATATTTCATTATGGCTTTCATAAGCGGAGCATAACTGTCAAGGAGATATGAAAAAGGGAAGATAGCAGTGACAACCTCTCTATGTTCAGGCTTGATGAAAGGTTTGTAATCCTCCAAGTCAAGATGAGCTTGTTTAAACCATTTTTCGCCATGATACGGGATCTTGGTGGCCTTGGACACATACCTTGGAGAAATTTTGAAATCAATATCCGCCACTTGGAAGTGTTTTTCTTTGAATCTCAGGGCGCACAAGTGTGTTAATGGCGAAAAACTCTTGACTTCTTCTATCTTCTGGCAAAAATCAACGCAGCCTACTTCATGGAAGTTGAATAGTACAGATGGATGAACATTAATATCTTCTGTAGAGATGGGCTCATATCTCTTATGTGGACCGCTCCTGTGGTATTGCCTTGGAGGCATTTTGACTTGAAATGCTTTGGAAAAGGCAAACTGCCCTCACTGTGTGTAAAAATGCCCTGCTGGAAACAAACTGTGTCACTATACTGCTTGGACAGATAGACAATGGGATTTTGATGTATTGCAACAAGTTTTTGTAACACACAACTTCTGCTCCCTTTAAAACAACCTTCTACTTTTGAGTGTACCTCAGCCAGGCAAAATTTTTCAATAGGGTACCATATGTAAAGATGAGACAAACTGCTATGTAGATTTCCTGTATACAGTGTTAAGAAATCATTCTTCTTGTGAGTTTGTTAGAGGCCAATCAACACTTGTATTTGTGTCTCCAAGACAAAACTCAAATATTAAAACCCTGCTCTTCAGAAAGTGGCCCTACTCACCCTTAGAATATCTCTGTCAACAGATTTCTATAGAAGAGACCATAGAGTGAAAGAAAAAGGAGACTTAGGTTAGGTGAAATATCAGTGCACAGTGTTTTAGGAAAAACACCCTTTACTTGTGAATTTAAGAGATCAACCACCACATTTATATCTCTGTCTCCAATATTAAATTCCCATCAAAAAAACCTGCCCTTCAGAAAGTGTCCTGTTCACCTTTGGAAAATATCTGTCAACAAATTCACAGTAGGAAATAATACAGTGAACAAGAGGGGCAGATTGCTAGAAGGAGTTTGATGTGAGGAGTGCTTTGATTACCCTGTTCTTGTGAGTTT
Organism: Pinus albicaulis; assembly: GCA_034641835.2. Classification (NCBI taxonomy): domain Eukaryota; kingdom Viridiplantae; phylum Streptophyta; class Pinopsida; order Pinales; family Pinaceae; genus Pinus; species Pinus albicaulis. Next base: position 65,407 of record JAXQQM020077525.1, read on the forward strand.
TAAGATGTCACTCAATACCTCTTACTCCTTTCCATGGTAACTTTTGCAATCATTAAAAACTCTGCCCTGTATAAGTGTGCCAACCTTGAACTAACTTGTATATGTGAAATCAACCCTTAGTGCTATTTAAGCAGTCACTGTAATAATCCTGAGCAAAGATGACAGAGTTTGAAGGCTTCCAAGTTTTCAGGCAAAGGTTATGTGAGTTTTATCCCTTCAAAACAATCAATGGCGCCTTACGAATGTAACCCTCTGGTTATGTTATAAAAACCTCTGCTTGGATGGATAGCAACTTTGTCAATAAGCTTTGAACAATACAAGGCATCCAACCAACAATACAGTGAATATTGTTTCTTTGTAAAAACAGCCTCTGTCCTATTGGAATACCAAAGTTCTGTTCTAACCCTTTCACTTCACACCACGGTTTTGATTTCAAACTTTCGTGTTTCTTAGCAATTTTTGAAATCGAGGGAGAAAAATGTGTGAGAATACCTCAAGATTTGATGAACAGTCGTTGGGGAGGGCTGGAGTAGCACCAGAGGTCTTCAAAGCATGCGCGACACTCCTTCAGCAAAGAACAGCGCACAGAATTATACCCGGGTGGCCTGTCGGGTGGTCGGGCACCCTGTACAGGCGCGTCGCGCCACTGTACAGGCGCGTCGCGCATGAACTGACGTATAGTGTAAATGCGCTCCCAGGCGCGTCGCGCGGGCTTCCAGGCACGTCGCTCGGCGTTTAACAATGTTTAGCTCTGCAAATCGACCAGAAAATTTGTTGTTTCCATGCTGAGGGCGGCATGGAGCTTTGTTTTAAATTTTGAAAATGAACCTCTCACCCTCATACTTCAACCTTATGTCATTTCAAATCTTTTCAACGGTCACCTTAGTCTTTGAATGTAAAGTGAAGATCAGGTTTGGCTTTTGCAAGGCATTTTTTGAAAAACCCTTTGATTTTTTAATAATTTCGGGGTATTCCATATATGTATTGGAGATTAGCCATACTTTTGGACTGTGTCAATCACGGACCTACCTTTTATAAAAACCACAAAGGCTTTAAAAAACCAGAACTATGTTCTATGCATAGGTGTTTGAAAGGTGATTTCTAGCTTTGTTTCCTTGGGTGACATTTTAACATCGAACTTCTTGCTTTGAAAAATATTTCCATAACTCCTACATCATCTCTGTCATTGTTTTAAAGATGCCGGTAATATTTATGATGTATAACAACCCCTTTTAAAACTGTCAATGAAATACCTGAATTACTGAGTTGTTTCTGAAGGACATGGCTTGTTTCATCAACTTTTTTTGACAGCCTTTGGCCTTTGACAGCTTCTCCAATCTTTAAATACGACAGGTGCCAAGTTTACTGACATAACTTGGATTTGGTTATGGTTTCTTGATTTCAAGAAGGCGCCCCTTTTTTCCAAAATAATTTCTTGCTTATAGGTACATTACCTATGATGTATCTGTCTTTTTGAATGATGAGAAAGATGCATTTTTTCCAAACTCCAAAACTGACAATCTATCAAACCACTTCTTTGTCCATTTATAACATTGTATACCTATTCACCATGTCCATCCTAGGAGCTAATCTTGAATAGACTCCCATTGTTTGTGAAGTATATCTGAAAGGATAAACTGGTGGAGTAGGAACAACACGGTTCTTTGAAACACAGTCATCACTTGATTTGATTGGTGCATTTGGCCTTTTGTAATGGAGCCATTGCCAAAGCTTAACTCTGACCAGTGTTTTACCTTTTCTCTTTTGCAGGTGACACATTGTAGCTGATTTCTTTTCATGCTTGTCAAATTCTTCAAAACTGGATGATGACTTCTGATAAAATGTCCAGACTGTTCCCTGCTTCGCAGAAATGCCTCCTCTTTTTAAGCTCGGTTTGACAGAATCCTGTAGATGTCTTTTGATTGGATTTGTAATAGTGAAGTGTTTCATGGGTTTTGAGTGCTGCCCAGAACTAATAAAACTCATTTCCAGAAACTCTGTCTTAATCTGCTGATGGCTAGATGATGAGGAGGCTTTGGCAAAAGCTCTTTTTGTACATGGTGTCAGTCCCTGCTTCCAGGTGATACACAAGTTCCTTTTTGGATTGTAAGTGCCATGTTTTGCTTGCATCTCTTGATACCATATTTTCTCTAGTGTAAAGACCTTTTAGCTTTCTTCCTTTGTCTCTTTCCACTGTCTCTTAGATCAATCAGTCTTTAACAACATCCAAGGCTTTGGCCATCTGCTCATACATGGAGGAGGCTCTTCATCAGGTAAAGTATCTGAAGGTTGCTTGAAAAATCTGTTTGGCACAGCTTTTCCCTGAATGTGATGGAAAGTAAACCACTTGAAAAACATCAATATTAGCATCTCTACTTGCAATCATCACTGTGTTTTAGAAAAAACCCTAGCCAAAGTGACACTGTCTCCCTGCACTGCTTTGAGGGTGACTGAAATATCATCATTTGATTTGGTCATCTCATGACAAATTACTTGAAAGATAGTCTCTGGGACTATGGAGGTCAGTGCCTTTTGAAAAACAAAGAACTTTCTTTCTGCCTGTGTAATGGCATGTTTTGTCAATACCTTTTCAATTTGATCTTGTGGACAAGCAGGGTGCTTGTGATTGGAATTTTTACTAATGACCTGCCTTTCTAAAGTTCAACCATTCACATGATTTGAAAGCTTCAAATGACCTCCTTTATCAGACCAGACTCTTTTTTCCTTTGAGCTAGCATATTTCAAACTCTATTCCTGTTATGATCATCAGTCACATTCATAAAACCTGGAGATATTGTTTCACTGTTCAGTAAAAGGCAAACCTGGACTTTTGCAATATTTAAAGTCAATACTGGCCAGCGCCCTCTGCTTGTGGATGAAGGAGACGCCCTAACCCTCTGCTTGCAAATGAAGGAGGTTCTGGGCCATGACAATTTACCAGTTTGCTGTGACAGTGATGTCTTTTTCTTACTGTGATTTTCATGCTGGAAAGAGCTGTAAGGTCTTGATGAGTGACTCTTTGTTTTGCAGCTTCATCTCAGGCTCATAATATATTTAGAAGCAGCTATTCCTCTAACTGTAGATCCAAGCATTTAATCCTGAGATGAAGTTATATTTCCTGTTCTTTGCAGAATCCATAAAACACTGTGAAACACCTAATAGTCAGCTTGAGATTGGGGTTTATGTAGTGCCGAGACCTAGGGATATAAGTGGCGCGACTTAGAGCTGTTTGTCAATTTCATTTGCAGAGTGGGAGGTCAGTTATGGTTGGTCTGTAACAGATGGAGGCTTTTTGGCTTTATGATGATCGCCAAGGGTAAAATGTCTTAAAGCGCCACTTCCTAACATAGGGGAGACTTTTGAAACAGATTTGGATTTTCCTTTTAAAGCTGATGGGCAGACCAGTAGGGCTGAAGCTAGATAGGATAGGGATAATGAGGTTTTGATTTTGACATGGGTGGACTGAAAAGTAGAAAGGCGAAAAAAGTTTTAGGAGGGTTTTCTAGATGACATATTGACATAAGGAAAAAAGTTTCTAGAAAACTCAGCTGTAGATACAGTCATCACTAACATGTAAAAAATACTAATGGCTAACAAGCTTAACAAAGAACTGTGCATAACATAGCAGATATCATAGATTCGTATTAACAGATTCAAATATTCCACAACCTTCTTCTTTCATTAATCCTTCGAATCGTTTTGTACACAACCCAAACCCAACCCGTGTATACGCAGAGTAGGGTCCGCACATAGCAGGACCGAGGATCTCCACGCACACAACCAGCAGGAGTCCTTTCCCCCAATACCCCAAACATATCTACTAAGTCGTAATTCACACCAATCTTGATTCATGCCTTTCTATTGACTCAAAATGTCCTTCTATTTATAAAGATCTAGCCTAATCTTTCCTGTGGTCAACAAACCATGGTTTGTAGACTTTAGGTCTACCCTTTGATCCATGACAATGATTTCGGGGCTTTGACCCGCCCCAAAACCCGTGCGCTAGACTAAAATATGCCAAAACTATACAAAAATACTCAAAAACTTTCCCATGCCGTAGCCTTTTGAGGACCCTGTTACAAAAATCCCCCAACATAATCTTATGACTCATCCCGAGTTACTGTAGTGGTGGGCTCTCTACCTGCGCACGTAGTTAATTAACGGTTACGACCAATAGGGATAGCACTTCTTAACTCTGAGAAGCGACGCTATGAAAAATATCCATGAGCTTCTATAATGTTAGTCCTTCTATCCCACTGGTGACACTCTCTAGTGTCTGATTTAGTATCTTAACAACAACATCAACATCCTATGAGAGCTAGAGGGCTACAACAGCCCAAGGCCTCAAGCGTTCTCTGATGACGTGCTTCTTATGCCAGAGGTCCTCAATTTCATCTTGGAAGGTGTTTCTAGTCCTCAATCATGTCACACGCTATGCGGGAACCAAGGTGGGTAATGTAGCCCCAATCTAATGGAAAGCTTCCTCCTTCTCTCGCAAGTCCTGATTTATTTTCTAGAGGATCGGATCTTGCTGGACCTTGGTCCATAACTGCATGGATGTTTCTAGTAACTGGGTGCCTGAGTGATCTACCCTGTAATGGTGTTTGTAGCCACGGTCACCAGTGTGATACACTGGGCTCGCACCTCCTAAGGTGTTTCAGGCTGCAGTTTGGCCTGTAAGTTAGTGATTTGCTACTCTAGCTGTGTCTTAATGACCTGCATTTCTGTCTTGAAAGCCTTCAATGATGCGACCAATCCCTCAACTTTAGCCTGGGGGGTGGCTGCGGCTGGGATCTCCTCTGTAATCTCTATGCAGAGCTGGCGGATCAAGGTTTCGAGCTCCACTTGTTGCACAACAACGAGGAGCACTTCCACGTTCTACTGTGCAATAGTTTGCTTTACCATACCAAGTTGCTGGTGTACTTGCTGATCCCGATGGTGAATCTCCTGAAACACCGTGGTGTGGAGACCCTGCAACGCTTCGTGGGGTAGTTGGGCTAGATTCAACTGAACCCATACACCTACTTGGATTTCTATTCCCTGGTTAGGCAGACTGATCATAAGGGTGGTGCTAGGTAAGCAACAAAGACGAATTTCCTCTGTAACTAGCGTTGTACTGCTATATTTCAATGGAGTCCATTCATGAACCATACTAGTCTGTAGCGTGTCTGTCTTTAACTAGAAGGTGCGAAGCTCAAACTGGATGGTGTTGATCACAACCTTCTATTGTTCCTCTAAAGATACCCAATTTCCTTCTATGGCCAGTTTGACTGCATCTATAATTTTTTCGAAATCTCTATCAGTCAATGTAACTATCTCATGTTGTTCCTTCCACTGGGTGTGCTGCTTCTTTTGGGGGCCCTTGACAGGCTCGCTTGTTCACTTTGTACCCTGGGGGGAGGTGGTACCTCCGATGTCTACCTCCTCCGTGCCCAGATCTGGCTGCGAATCGACTTGGGTTTCAGTCTCATTGTTCTTCTTGGTGGTTTGTTTTGGCTGCATGTACCTTTTCATGGCTACGCTTGAGTCCTTCCCTGTACTCTTGCTTAGGCCTCCAGTATCCTTGATGATGACAGGTGGTAGCACCTGCGTTGTGTTAGTGTCTCATGATTTGGATGATTGTCAATCCAAGTGAAAGGGTAACATAAAACCAATATTTGGACCCAAAGGACCTAGCCTTCCTGGACTCAGAGAGGGCTCTCTCTATTTTTGTAAGGGATATCTATGTGTTTTCTTCTTGTGTTTCTGATTTTAGGCTAGTTATGAAGTAGGTTTTTGGTTTTGTTTTTAGGTTTGTGAGGGATGAATTGATCAAAGACTAAGATAGATAAAAATTTTGTCAGATTAACTGGGCTATGGGGTCGAAAAGGTCAAGAAAGATTTCAGATGGTGATACAAGGTTGTTTAAGGGCCGATTTGATCAAGGTAAAATGGATCTTTGGGTAAAATGGAGTGGGATGGACACTAAATTTGTGAATAACAAATGATTTCAAACATAAATAGTTCAATAGCTGACATAAACATGGTAGGGCTAACCATTAATCATGAGAAATGTAACTATAAACTAATCAATTCATATAAATAAACATTCAAGCAATACATAGAGATATATGACTCTCTAACTTTAGGAAATTGCTATCAGAGTTTTGGAAAATACAATTAAGACAAACAAACAACTCAAATCACTATGAGGAAATGCCTAAGCATAGTATTTCAAGCTATTGGGAACTTTGAAGCAATATTGCATACTTTTAGGCAAAGGGAAAGATCAGTACAAGACCTCCTTGGTTCAACAAATGACAATCAAACAATCAAAAAAAAGTTTCAGAGGTGGAGCTATGACTAGCCATGAGTAAGCAGGGGATACCATGAATTTTACTTAGCATGCATAAAACCATAAATGAAACAAGCAAACAATTTCTTCAGATATCAAAGATCAATCAAGGATTCTTTAATATGACTAAGAAGGAAGAAAACATAGAAGATATAAAGAAATAGGCAATTTGAGGTGCCTCCAAGGGCATGCCTCAAATATATTCTCTATTCTCTTATAGCAATCAAGAACATGGAATATGAATTAAAATTAATAAGCATAATGGAGAGCGACACTATACAATTTTACCAAGTCAAGGAATCCAACAACAGTCCTCTTTCATCATCCAAAAACATTCAAGAAACTATCCAATGCATGAGAAAAGTGTTTCTTCCAAGATTTTATAACCATATATTGCTTTATATCATCAAGTTCAGTCTTATTTACAATGAAGTCTCTTCGAATATATAGGCAAAGATGAGGGAAAACCTCGTAGTGCAACTTGCAATCTCATTGGCCCATCAAAAATATCTGATTTTGTCCTTGAGGCTTTACAAAGCCCAAGGCACAAAATATCTAATGAAATATCTCAAAAATGCTAAAAAAAGAAAGTATATTGAATTTTCCTAACTAACCATGCCCAAAAATAGCTAAACACACATGAGGAAAAGTCATTTTAGAAAAATACATTTTTCTCAAAATACTTAAGAAAAATATCAGCAGAAAGTTTTTTGTCTTGTGGGAAAGTCTTGGAGGCCTTCCGATGTCAAAAAGAGGCCCGTGATGGCTCATTGAAAAGATATGAATGTCTATTTTCTGAAAATTCTTATTTTTCTCAAAAATGATCACTAGAAGTCTGTCAAAAACTGACCTGTGTGTAAAAACAAAAACAAAAAAACTTTGCTGATAAACGGAGCAATGTGGAAAAAGTGAGTGTTTTTCACCATTTTGAGGGACCAAATCATCTTCAATTGATCTATAAATCACTGAGTATATTCCCTTGAAATTATGGCATTCAATGATACAATTTTCATCCTTTGAGGATGTCCCAAAGAGAAATGGCGATGCCCATGACTTTTAGCCAAAAGCCCAAAAATGACAAAAAACGAAAACTTGTTGAATTTTGCCCAATTTTGGCGAGCATGACCCTCAAGGGTTTTTAGAAATATGCCGAGAAGCTGAGGCCAAAATTTGGAGCCTTGAGGTTTCTTTCTTCATTTTTGGTGTTGGGCACCTCTTTTGAGCTTCCTTGAGTTTTTCTTGTGTGGTCTTCTACTATAGGGTAAAATGCTTGGGTTGATGGTTATCGTATATCTCTCTCAGGGATTTCTGGTGCCCGAGGAAGATAGTAAGATTAGTTGTATAGTTCACAAAGATGGCATATACATGTTCATATTAACTTAAAACAACTTGATGGAATTCGATAGAAAATTACCTCTTTGACGGTCTTGGAGTACCTTGGAGAGCACTAGGCAGCGAAACAAGAGTCCTTCTTCACCGACTCCAAATCTTAGTCCTGCAATCAATAAAAGCACCCGTGTAATTTCTAACACAACATATATCCTATCTATTAAGCCAATATATAATGAACCTCTAAATTATGCCCATCTAAGCCATTCATATCATACTATGTAAATATTGAAACAATAATGACAATATTAAGCATCGAATGGACAAAACAGATACAGTTCTATTGATTTTGAAAGAAGGAGGATTACAACCGTCAGATGTAGCAAGCCCTCCTCAGCCTTATAATCTCTCTATCTCTCAAGTAGTGAAGTCTTAGTCAACAAGCTCTCTAGGAACCCCTTTGACTCTTGGCCTTCACACTATAACACTATTCTCTACTTCACAAGTATTCAAAACGTTAGCAATCCTTCGACCTTCAACTAAGAGTCTTCAGCTCCTTTTTATAGGAGGGATAAAGCCATTGTTTCCTTTCTCTTTCCACTAGTTTGGAATAGAAAAAACTAAGATGTTTCTTTAATCTCTATGCTTTTTCCTCCTTGGGAGTTCAATCTTTTATGGCAGTGAACAATAATGAATTGGTGCTTTGCAGTTTCCTTTGTGAACTGACTCTCTTGTGAGGGAAAGCCAAAGATTCAAATCATTATCCATGGGTTTTTCCCTTTTCAAACTTAAAACACAGGTAATGCTTCCCTCTAGTGTAAACAGATCGTTTCCCTAGCCACTAACATGGCACATTCACTGATCAGATGCGTTATAATGATCTTGTGTTGTTATAGAGAGGCATTACCTTGGCATAAATAGGTTTAATTTAGGTCTTTGTATTCCTTCAATATTTGTCTTATCCTTTGAGCTGATGAGGAGATATTTTAACCTGTAACAGATGCCCCCTAAAGTGTGAGGTCAGAGATGAAGGCGATGGCCGAAATACTTTATAATTTGTGTAGAGATAAAGAGATTGAAAGACTGAGGAAAACCTGAAACAACAACATATGTCAGAAAATATAGTATCTTCCTTGAGTCAGGCATTCCCATGCTCAGTAGCTTAAACAACATGATTTCTCTAGAACAGAGATATGAAGAATCTGTCCACTGATAAACACAATGTGGAAGTGTCTATCATAACAGGATCAGGCTTAAGAAGCTATCTCCATAAACAATATCGCAACTTGGGGAAGGAAACATAACTTTAATGATGTAGCCTTTTCCTCAAGGTCTTGACTGTCGATTCACTTAAGCTACATATTACTCAACATGTGAATGAAGGATTTGTCATCGAACATGTGAGAAATCATCTGATTACCAGTCGATAACAAAAACTGTTAACAGACGCGAAGGCGGCCACCGATAATGATTGATCCCTAAGATGCAAAGTACAATCTAGCGAGTGTGAATAAAATGAGTTGAATTCGAACACTCGTACAATCATTCGAACAGGAGCCAATGATGAAGACCCCTGATCAAACACAAGAATACCTACCACTGATGTATGCAAGTATCTGGGTACTGATGGGTTTCTGGATCAGCTTCCTAGATAAGATTTTGAAGTCAATAGGAAGAGATCTGTTGAAAGGTAGGCACCGAGACATCCTACATCAGTAAACATGAAACGAAAACCAAGTGATGTTGTTTATGATTCGAGATAATGAAGAGGAAATGGGGATGTCAGACGACAAATAATTTATGGCATAATGAGCAGTTTGGCTGATAACAGGAGCAGTAGATAGCAAGATCTGCTTGAACAATAGAAGACACTCTAGTAGGGTACTAGGTAGCTGAAGCTCGATGGACACCAAAGAGTGTGTTAGGATTTTACTGGTGCAGGGACACTGGGAGATGAAGGCTAATACTCATAGATGGTAGGGTTCGGCTAACTGCGAAAGAGTTTTCTGGGAAGTGCTATGTTCAAGAATTTTGCTGCCAAATCGACCTTTCAGAAATGTAACAAAGGTAGTATTCATTCTGTCCAAATTTTTCCCCGTCTGATTAAGTTTAACGAGTCTAGACAAGTAAACTCAGTGAATTTTTCATATCTAGAGAGTCTGAAAAATGTCAGAAAAGACAACTCTGTACCCCGTCTGATTAGGTTTAACGAGTCCAGATGAGTAAACTCGGTGAATTTTTCATGTTTAGAGAGTCTGAAAAGTATCATGAAAGACAACTCCATTGGGGTACCTTTGTCATGTCTTGATAACTGGGCACGGCAAAGGGAGAATAGTAAGCTCAAAACAGTTCATTTTCCATAAGTTAGTCCATCGAAACTGGAAAAGTGATAAATCTATGTTCGATGGACGTCTACCTCATCTTGTTATGAGTGCGAGGAGAGGGAGTAAACTCAATACTCTTTGCGAAATTTTAACGAGTCCAACAAACAAAAACTCGGTGCCTCCCTGAAATTTTAACGAGTCACGTGGAGAAAACTTGATTACTTTTTCAGTTTAAAGAGCTTTGAAAAAGAGAAAAGAATGGCTCCTTACTTTCTGTCTTAGTATTTTAACGAGCCCGACAAAGGCAACTCGGGGTTTTCTCAGTTTTATGAGCGAGAAAAAGATTCCTAAAAAGAAAGCTCATTGCTTCTTCATAGTTTTAATGAGTGTGAAGAAGAAAACTCTAGGTTTTTCGGATTAACGAGCAAGAAAAATACCATACAAAAAGAACGCTCGATGTCAACTTCGTATAAGTTTAATGAGTCCGAAGTAGGGAACTCGAGGTTTTTCGGATTAATGAGCCAGAAAAATACTGTAAAAATAATTCTCGATGTCAACTTCATATAAGTTTAACGAGTCTGAAGGAGGGAACTCGAGGTTTTTTGGATTAACAAGCCAGAAAAATACCGTAAAAAGAATGCTCGATAAAACATGAGTTTGTCTGCTCATAAATCCTGATCACTCATCAGAACATCAGTACCAAATCTCAAGAGTTGCGACACATGTGTAGCAAGAATTCACGACTTATTACATGAGAAAAACACCGTGAAAACCAAAAAAACATCCAGAGACATCAAAACAATAAGCAAAACTTATATACATAAAATTACAAAGCATATGCCTAGTGCGAAACTAGGGAAACTACTTCTTTAAGTAGAGCCCTTTGCGGGGCTCCACAAGTGGAATTCCATTATAGTCCTAAGGTTTGTAAGCTACCTTTGAGAGGATTTTAGTGACAATGTAAGGACCAAGCCATAATGGTTGAAGTGTTCCTGCCCTTAAGAGGTCATGTTTTTTATCATAAAGTAGAACAAGATCGCCCTCTTGGAAAGAACGAGGCTTGACAGATTTGTCGTATTGAGCCTTAACTCAGCGCTGGTGAGCTTTGAGTGCTAGTGTACCATCTTGACGAGTTTCGTCAAAATGATCAAGTGAGAGCAAGCGCTCTTCTGTGGTAGTGGTGTCAGGAAGGAGTTCAACGACAAGTTTGAGTGATGTAATTTCGCACTCAATTGGAAGTACTGCCTCCAGGCCGAAAGAAAGTTGGAATGGCATGAAACCTGTGGCAGTTTTGACTGACGTTCGGTATGCCCATAACACAGAATACAACTTCCGATGCCATGTGGTTTTATGATTTCTGACCAATCAAAAAATCATGGTTTTGAGGACGCCATTTCCAGATTCGACTTGTCCATTAGCTTCAGGATAGTAAGACGAAGAATGATCTTGATGGAAACCTAGCATGGGTGTTAATTTGGTCATCATATGATTCTGGAAGTGGGATCCATGATCTGTGACAATAGACAGGGGTACACCGAACCGACAGATTACCTGATTGAATAGGAAGAGAGCGGCGGTTTCACCATCGGCCTTGAAAGTGGGAAGGGCTTTTGCCCATTTCGTAAAATAGTCGACCGCAACCACGATGTATTTGTGTCCATTTTCTGAAGTGGGATTGCAGGTGACGAAGTCAATTCCATGTTTAGCAAAAGGAACAATGGAGATAACTGAATGAATGGGGGCAGGATGAGCGCGCATTTTCTTTGTGAAAAATTGACATGGATGGCACTTCTGGACTACTGCAATGCAATATTTAAATAAAGTGGGCCAATAGTAACCCACGCGCAAGATCTTTTGGGCAGTAGCTATGCCTGAAAGATGACCACCACATGCCCCTACGTGACAGTCATTCAAAACACGTTCTGCCTCATCAAAAGTGAGACAATGTATGAGAATAGTATCGACACCATGAAAATATAGCGTATCATTTAACACGAGGTAGTGCTTTGCTTGGTTATGGTTACGACGATGGTCGTTGGACATGAGAGTTGGGTAGAAGCATTGGGTTTGTAGGTAGACCAAAATTTCTCCATACCATGGGTCCGAAGAATCGACCAATTATACAGATTCATCAGGAAATGGATCGTGAGCTACTTCTGTTGGGTCAATTCTACGAAGGTCTGATAATAATTCGGCGAAGACGAGGGATTTCTTTGCTTTGGTAGTTGTGAAAAACAAATCAAATTGTTGGAGGATAATCATCCATTTGGAATGTTTCCCTCCATTAATTTTTCAAGACAAGATATGTCGCATGGGGTTCTCCAAAGCAATAACCGTAGTCTGTCGTAGCAATATATAATGTCAGAGTTGGGTGACGGCGAAAACTACCACTAGAGAAAGTTTCTCCACATGTGAATAACGTAATTCCAGTCCGATTAGACCTTTGGACAAATAGTATATCACATGTTCATTGTCGTCACTATGAACTTGAACCAGGACCATTCCAAGTGAGGATGGTGAGGCTGCCAGGTAGAGGAGAAAGTCGTGTGAGTGGTCGGGGGTAGTAAGGAGTGGGGTTGAAACAAGTGCATGTTTTAAATCATCGAATGACCGTTGAGCTTGTTCATCCCACAAGTATAGTGTTCCTTTCTTCAATAATCACATAAATCCTTTCGTCATCTCGGCATAATTAATGATGAATTGACATAAAAATTTTGCCTTCCCTTGAAAACGTTGGAGTTGAAGGATGGATTGTGGTGTTGGCAATTCGATAATCGTCTTAACCTTATCGGGATCAACCCTAATCCCGTGCTTGGAGACAATGAAACCTAACAGACACCCAGACTCGACCATAAATACGCACTTATGAGGATTCAAACGTATATTGTAGAATCTACACCTAGCAAAAATCTCTTTCAGATGAGTGAGGTGATCAGGTCGTTTCCTGGAATGGGTCAGAAGCTCATCCAAGTAGGCCTGTACAATATGTAAAATTTCGTTAAAAGCGTAGTTCATAGCCCGTTGAAAAGTTACTCCAACATTCTTCATACCAAATGGGAGTTTACGATACGCAAAGGTGCCCCAAGGACAGATGAAGGCAGTTTTTTGCTGGTCGTATTTTTTAATAGCAATTTGGTTATAGCCCGAGAATCCATCCATGAAGGAAAAATATTAACATCCTGCACAATCATCGAGAATGTGACCTACGAATGGTGTAGGATAATTTTCTTTGGCACAAGCGGCGTTCAGATCACGATATTCAACACAAACTCAAATGGTGCCTTGTTTTTTATGTACGGGAACGAGATTGGAAACCCATTCTATCAACAGAATGGGATAGATGAAACCAACGTTTAAAAGTTTTTCCACCTCAATTTTGATGGCGGCTTCTTTGTGCGGGTGGACAGGTCTGAGTCATTGCCGAATAGGTTTGGCATTGTCATAAATATTGATTTCATGCTCGATGATAGATGGGTCTATGCCGGGAATTTTTTCATAAGACCAAGCAAACACATCGTGGAATTCCTTAAAAATGGATGTGAAGTGTGCAATTTCCTCTGGATTGCAATCGGCTCCAATCTGAATATTTTCCACAATACCCATTTTGATCGAGATATCAATGAGTATTTTCTTATAAACATTACCCATGTTCCCTTCTAACTCGATAGTTTGAACAGTCGTGTAAGAGGAGGGAACCATCTCAGGTGGGTCAAAAGATGGTATTTCAGTTTGTATCACATCCGAGTCATTCGTCGAAGCACGATGGTGAAACTCTTCCCAAGGTCGTTCTTCTAATGACATGATCTCTCGAATAGCTTCATCTATAGGCCAGACTTCATTGAGGAGATCCTTAGAGAGAACTGTGATGGGAGGGAGGCTTGTACCTTTGGTCAAAACCATATCAGTGGAGGGTTCAGATGCGGTTTGGATGGCTTGATAAGCCAACTCAACCGGTGAAAGTAGCATCTGATCTCCATAGGAATCAATGTCTGAAGGTGTCGGGATGATCCATGGGTTGATAGAGCCATCCAAAGTGGTGGATATCATTGCAAACATGTTTAGTACTTGTGGCAATGGGAGAGGAAAACAACCCAGTAGGGAAGATGCCTTCAGAAGACCGGTACCGATACTGACGTAAGAGTCAGGAAAGCCTCCTATTAGGGGTACAGTGCTACTTGGTAATGTGGCATAATCAGGGGTGCAGAATGATAGCTGATCCACTATGACTATTTTCCCATCCAATGGAAATAGGATGAGTCATAGGACCGAAGACACAATGGCAGTCATGGCATAAGACCAACTGCGACCAAGAAATAGATTATAGTCTAGATGGTGCTCTATGACTTCAACGTCCACATTTATCATTTTCCCACTCAGAGTGATGGGAAAGATAGCAAGGTATCCTTTCGGGAGGAATGTGTGGCCATCGAAATCTTTGAGGGAATTTGATGGCGGGCTAAGAGTAGGAGAACCTAAATTGAGCCAGCAAGCTTGTGACATGACGCGGGTCAAAGCACCTTCGTCTATGATAGTGCGATGGATTGGTCTCCCTTTCGACACAACCTACACTTGGAATGCGAGTTGGTGTGAGAGATGAGGTTTAGCCTTTTCCATATCAAATATAGCTAGCATGGAATCCTTGGGGTCTATTCCACCAATGGCCGAAAGCAAGGCTTTCCTTTGTGCTGGACAGGTTTGTAGTACTTCGAGAGTAGACATGGTTGACGGTGCCTGTGCCAAATCTTCTACAATGTTGTAGTTTTGGGTTTCACGTGCAGAAGTGTTATGAGTCGTGCGTTGAAGTGTCCCTTTCGGGGGAGGAATCATGGGTTCAACAGTAGGCCATTCGATATAAAAATCATTGGGCGGTGGTGGATTTGAACTAGTACCAAGTTCTTGAGCATCTATGGTAGGATTTCCATAAATCTTGGCTCGAGTTTGAAGTTCAACACTCTCGATGCCATAAATGGTAGATGGTCCTTCACCGAAAGGATGTGAACCACCATTTACCCGTTGATGGGGTTGTGGCGGATTGTCAACCATGTGTTGATGTTGCTACTATTGATTTGGGAAAGGATTATGAAGAACGGTAGGTGTTCGCCCAGAATCCTTGTTGGAAATAAAATTGGTGCATTCCTGCAACCGAGGACATTTATATGTCAAGTGGTCCTCCACACAGATCTTGCAAGGAAATTTCATGGGTTTATCCTTCCCTTTGTCATTTTTCTCAGAGTTTTTCTGATTAGGGTTGTTTCGATTATCTGACTGCTCTTCCGAAGAAGATGTCCTTTTCTTGTTCTTCTTATTTTTCCCACTAGGTTTTTGTCAGGTTTGCAAAGATTTTACCTCAACGGTGGGAAGAGTAGTCATTTGGTGAGGGGTGGTGGCAGCCAAATATGGCTGGGAGGCTTGCCCCCGAGACTCCTTTGTGGCTACGCCAGAGATCGTGCTAACGCGACTGTCGACATGAGCTCCGGTTTTCTGAGTAGCTGAAGGGTTTGGGTTTCTAGGGGCATGAGGGAGAAAATCATATAGCGTGCTAGATTATGAATAGATTAAATCCAAATGTTGTGCACGAAAAATGCATTGATCTTCTGTAACCGCACCGAACAGGCAAATGTATTTAGAGATGTGAGGTAAGAGAGACTTGCAAAACCAATTGGCTAAGAGATGATCTGGAATTGGCGCTTTGACCAGCCTCCTCCTACGTCTCAATTCATGAATGTGATCAGAGATGTGGGTGGTGGTGTCTTGGCATAGAGAGGTTAAAAGTTCCATTTCGGTTTCAAATATAATTGGTAATTGGAAGTTCTTTATAAAATCCGTCGCTAAAGCACCAAACGTATTGATGGTGGCGCATGGTAATTCAATTTACCACTTGGTAGCATTGCCTGTAAGCGTGTGGGGAAACAGTCGAAGCTGAACAGTATCATCCACCATGGAATTGGATATAGACCATAGATGAAAGGTAGTGATGTGTGTGATTGGGTCATCCCCTTGTTTCCCGTCAAACTTCGAGATGTCAGAAGGTATCTTATGCAGTACTGGAGCCCAAAGAAGGTTGTGATTGATGGGAACATTAGTCAGTTTATGGATATCGGGGATGTCCAAAGCTGCCAAAAATGGAAATTGTGGATTTTCCCCCGAATCTAACCAAGGTAGTATGGGCTAACTACTTAGACCATAGGGTCCACCCATCAATGTGTTACTAGGAATATAAGTAGGAATTTGGTAAAAACTTCCTATAGGTGGAGAAGCAGGGACATACGGTTGCTGTCCATAGGGCATGTTGTATTGCGGGGCGAACAGTTGGTTTCCCCCAGTACAAAGGTGCCCTCTTATTCCAGATGGATCTTGGGGTTGGTTAGTCCAAATGGATGCAATAGAGTTTCCCGGAGGCATGCTACTACTTGCATAGTTTTGCAACGACATAGACCCTACACCTATATTTGAACCACTTAAGGGAATAAAATTGAAAATAGGTTGTCCTATTTTTCCTAGGGATTGTAGAGGAAGTGAAATGTTCCCTACTACCTGCATACTAGTGACACTGCCCCCTGGTATAGTGGCCAAGGGGTTTGAACTCAGCAAAGGGTTCCAACCGAAAGGGTTGCTAAAAGGCATCGAAGTAGTCATACTCATAGGAGGAGCAACCATGGGTCCCAACATGGTCACGGTAGGAGTAGATCCCGAAGGATTCGGTGAGCTACTGATAGTTGTGATGACCATCGAGTTGGGATAAGGTATGTGTTGACTACTAGGGTTACCAAGTGATGGCATAGAACTGACTACCGACGAGGAGGGTGGTGGTGAAACTATGATGGTTTCCATTGGCATCGACCCTCTGGATGCTAGTGGTGAAATGGATGTTTGTGTGGCCGAAGACATATCTTGGTGTGGTGGAATCTGAACTATCACAGGCCCTAACCGATCATTGAGTGGAGGATTGTAATTAGGTACAACCCCTTCTGTGAAAGGTTCCTCTAGAAATTTTGTATGATATGAGGCTATGTGAAAATCAAGATTAGTCAATGGAGACTGCTCTTCCGTAGAAGGCACAGGTTCACCAAGGTTTAGTTCTTCCTCAATAGTTAGAGGAGGTAGACCTTGTTCTCGTCGAGACAGATAGCGTGGGTTAGAGGACGCCATGGTGACCTATTTATTTTTAACAAATTTTAATTGTGATGTATTATAAAGTCTCAATGACAGTAACCACACACCTAAAAAAAAAGAAAAAAGGACTCTCTAAAATCAATCGGCAAGAAGCCAGAATAGGGTGCCCTATCTGAGTACTACCGTTTGATGGTGATGAAATCTAGTATCAAAATAGTATACAGAGAGGGTTGGTAGAAAGTACAGTTACGGTCACTCTACAGGTTCACCCGAACGTCAGACGATAGGTGTAAGCACTCTCGTGAAGACGAGTACCCTCCTAAAGACCGAAGACAGAGTGGTTCTGTCTATTTCAGGTACCAGGACAGCCCATCCTGGTCTCCTTGTGTAAGTCCCTAAAAATTATGGCCACTAAAGATACCTCAAATCATAGACATCATCAGGGGCGTCCACGGTCAAGGATAATATGCTATATGGGCAGAATACCTAGATCCACAATCTAGTTTCGACATCCCCGAAGGGAACTGCAATATATAACACACCCACTGGATGTAGTCGAAGGTGGGCTACCTTCTTGTGCACCAAAGTGTTGTCTCGCGCTGAGCTCCGGTAAAGGAACGGTCCCGATAATATGATTGCAGTAGGATTTCGCTCATTAATGACTCTAGTTTCAAGTTTTGAGATCTTGGGTGATTTTCTCACTTTTCCTAACCCAAGATCCTAGCCTAAACTATTGTTTGTGTGAGCCCAAAAAGAGTAATGTGATTGATTTTATTATCGCTTGATTCTTAGTGTAATTGATTATTAGTATTGCGGAGGGGGAGTGGACGTATGAAATGTAATGAGACTCTGACTCAAGAAACCATGCAAAACATGCTCTAAATATTCAATTTGATGAAGAGTATTTCTACAAGGGGAGGTTTATTTTCAACATCCATGCACTAACATTCAAATAACATAGTTCAGCTTTAAAGATTCAGACTTCTATCTACCTCTTCTTAATAATCTATGAACTGAAAATTTCAGAATTAACTCAGCTAGATGCAAAAAAACTAAGAAAAAAAATTTCTTCTCTAAAAAGTAAATTCTTTTGACACTAACTTTTCAAGAAAGAGAAAACAAACAAAAATTCCAGCTTAGTAAACAAGCACAGGGATTCAGTCAAGGAGATATACTGATGGCCAAAAAACTCTGCAGCTAAAACACAATCACAGCAGTGAACAACAAGTTTTGGCTGAGTAACGCACTGTCTCTGAGTAAAGACAACGTTAATCCAGAGACTAACGCATTGTATTTAAGCAGATCCAGCATTATAATGCACTGGAAAACCTACAGAGGTAGCGTTAACCAAGGAAAAATTCTTCAGATGATCAAACAGAAACAGGATTGAACTCTGCGAGATTTTGAAATGTTTACTGGGCATAAGTATTGGTCAGAAGGATCTGTGAACAGAGGAAAGAAGAAAGGAGGAAAGAAATAGTATGGAAACTATGGGGAAACTCCCTAGTGGAGTCGCTAATTCTGCTATAGCGTAAAATGCTTGGATTGTTGGTTATCATATATCCCTCTGAGGGCTTTCCGATGCCCGAGGTAGAAAGTAATATTAGCTGTACAGTTCACAAAGATGGCATATACATGTTCATATTAACTTAAAACAACTTCATGGAATGTGATATAAAATTACCTCTTTGATGATCTTGGAGTCCCTTAGAGAGCAGTAGGTAGCGAAACAAGAGTGCTTCTTCACCGACTCCAAATATTAGTCCTACAATCAATCAAAGCACCCGTGTAATTTCTAACACAACATATATCCTATCAATTAAGCCAATATATAATGAACCTCTAAATTATGCCCATATGAGCCATTCATATCATACTATGTAAATATTCAAACAATAATGACAATATTAAGCATCGAATGGACAAAATAGATACAGTACTATTGATTTTGAAAGAAGGAGGATTACAACCGTCAGTTGTACCAAGCCCTCCTCAGCCTTCCAATCTCTCTATCTCTCAAGTAGTGAAGTCTTAGTCAACAAGCTCTCTAGGAACCTCTTTGACTCTTGGCCTTCACACTATAACATTATTCTCTACTTCACAAGTATTAAGAACATTATCAATCCTTCGACCTTCAACTAAGACCCTTCAGCTCCTTTTTATAGGAGAGGGAGAAAGCCATTGTTTCCTTTCTCTTTCCACTAGTTTGGAATAGAAAAAAATAAGATGTTTCTTTAATCTTTATGCTTTTTCCTCCTTGGGAGTTCAGTATTTTATGGTAGTGAACAATAATGAATTGGTGCTTTGCAGTTTCCTTTGTGAACAGACTCTCTTGTGAGGGAAAAATGGAGATTCAAATCATTCTTCATGGGTTTTTTCCTTTTCAAACTTAAAACATGGGTAACGCTTCCCTCTAGTGTAAACAGAGCATTGCCCTAGCCACTAACGTGGCAAATTAACTAATCAGATGTGTTATAACGTTCTTGTGTTGTTATAGAGAGGTGTTGCCTTGGCGGAAATAGGTTTAATTTAGGTCTTTGTATTCCTTCCATATATGTCTTCTCCTCTGAGCTAATGAGGAGGTATTTTGACCTGTAACACCTTCAATTTCCATCGGGAAAACTGACTAAACTTCTTATAGTGCCCGGTCATCCTCCTTTGAAGGTCCAAATATCTATTGGCCTTTTCCAACTTCTTCTCCAAGTGATCATTCACCCTCTCGAGCCATGCTTCTCGATTTTTTTCTATCTCTTGGGTGAACAAAGTAGTGAGAGGAAAATAGTGGAAAAGGGAAGATTCTTCCTCCTTTTGTTTCTCTAAGGCTCTTCTGAGTCCCATGATCCTTGGCCTCTTTCTTCTTGGCTAATATTCATCTTCGCTATCCTTGAACTCTCCCATGAGTTCTTCCAACTTAATTTTCACCTTCGAGGTCTCTTTTTTATATTGGTGGCCCGTGTCTCATATACCACAATGTGGACACTCATATATTTGTTTTGTGTTTGAAAAAAGTGAATGAAGTTTCTAGACCTCTCTAGATCTACCCTCAAATTATGAATTTTTTCTTCTCTATTGATCAAGAGAGACTCTAGGATTTGAGCCTCATTGTTGTTATCATCACTTTGGATCTGAATTATGTCAAAGTCCCTCTCCTTCTCATGACTTCTTTCTTCTTTCTCCTTTCCCTTTCTTTGGGTGGCCTTCTTGGTCTTCCTCCTCTTGGGTAATTCGACAATGGGTTTCTTTGGAAACTTCCCCTTGCTTCGAAGGGCCCTAGTAACATTTGGAGTTATAGTTTGAGGCACCTTTTTCTTTGATGTTCGTGGCTTTGTCACTTTTGGAGAATAAATCATGGCCCCTTGCCTAGGAGAGGTAGCTAGCACATGCTCTATTTTCTCTTTTCCCTTGCTACTTCCCTCATTATCCTTACCACTGTTTTGAGTTTCTTCATGAATGCTTTGACTGTCATATTGCATGTACTTTTTAGGCCTACCCTCTTTACTCTTTTCCTTGCTTTAGGACTTTGAGGCTCCATCTCCTCAATGTTTTGGTCTTCATCTTCATCATTTTTGCTGCTATGAGGGCTACCAATATCCTCATCAAACTGTTCAATTTCCTCATCATCTCCCTCCTCACTATTTTTCTTTTTTTCATGGCACTTTTCTTCATCACTGTGATGCATATCATCACTGTGCTTTTCTTCACTTTGCTGCCTTTCCTCTCTGTGCTTCTCTTCCTCACCTTGCTGCCTTTCCTCACTGTGCTGCTCTTCCTCACCTTGCTGCCTTTCCTCACTGTGCTGCTCTTCCTCCACTTTTTGCTCTTCTTGACTGTGTTTCTCCTCTTCATCATGCTCTTATTTATAATGTTCTTCTTCACCTTGCTACTACTCTTCTTCCTCACGCTTCCCTTCTTCATCATGCTCTTCTTCTTGTCCAATCATGGGAAATTTGAGCTTATTGGGAATGGGCTTACTTGAAGAAGGAAAAAGATGTTGAGTGGAAGGTGAAGGATATGCATGGGATGAAGGAATAGTGGTGAAATATGGATGTGCAATGAAAGTGTCCCAAGAGATTCCCTTCTTCTCAATTTGATGAAGAATGGAAATCTTGATGAGGGAATGATGGAAAAGGAAAGCTAACTACTAAGAAGGAGGTATTTTTTGAACAGTGGAGGCCATCCTTTCAATACTTCTATGGATGAAGAAGGGGAGATTTAAAAATTGGGCTCTTGTGAAGTGCATGAGCAACCGAACATGGTAAACATAGACTCGAGAGAACCTTCCCTCGCATGTGAATTATTTCATGATTATCTTCATGAGGGGAGCATAGCTATTCAAGAGATATAAAAAAGGAAAGATGGATGGGCATGTATCCCAATGCTTCGGCTTCAAAAAGGGTTTGTATTGTTCTGAGTCTAGTTAGCTCTGTTTAAACCACTTTTACCCGACATAAGGGATTTTGGTAGCTTTGGAAATGGATCTAGGAGAAAACTTGAAATCCAAGCCTGCCAGCTGAAAGTGTTTCCCTTACAATATCAAAGCACATAGATGTGTCAAGGGGAGATAGATTTTCACCTCTTGAACCCTTTGAAAAAAATATAGACATCCAACTTGATGAAATTTAAACAGGACCGATGGATGAGCATTTACCTCTTCAGTTGAAATAGGTTCAAACCTCCTGTGAGGGCCACTTCTGCTGTCTTTCTTGGGAGGCATTTTTGTTTTGGATACTCTTTGCTAGTTGACTAAGACAAAATGTCTCAAATGGTTTTTGAAATGGTTTCCCAACACCACACTTTGTCCTCCTTATAAGTCATTGTGCCTCTTTGATGCCAATCAAACAAGTATTTTTCAAATGAAAAACAAAATCAATTCATCACTGTGTTTGAGCAAGGATTTTGAAGATGTGTTTGTGTTTCCTTGTGGAAGAAAGAACTCTTTTGTTTGGCACAAAATATCTTACCCCCAAGCACTGCCCTTTTGGTGTTTTACTACCCTTTTCAAAGTAAAACAAGACAAAACATCCTTCAACTGACTTAAAATACCTTCACAACATACTTTGTTTTTTGAATTATGGAGGCTGCACAAATTTTTCTATCTCACAATAGAGAGGACCTTTAAAATGACAAAGCCTTCACCTTATAATCACTGTTTTCCCCTTTGATTTTGCAGACAAGGTTTGTTCTTGTTTTAACACTGTTAGGACAGCCTTTCAAGCAATTTTGAGATCTTTTCTCAACGCAGGAAGAAAAACACCTTCTAGACTGATTTTGGGACCTTTTAAACACAAGAAGGCATTCTTTAGTTTTGAAAAAAACTCTATCTTTTTACCACTATCTATCTCTATGTTTTTTTAAATGGTGAAGTGCTCTCAAAACCACTATTTCTTCTTAGGGAAAAACATAGCAAAAAACCCCCTTAAAATGTTGAATTTTACCATGAGGAAGTGGAGAATACCTCAAATAATTCTTTAACGGTCGTGGTTGACCATTGGAGGAGATTTTGGAGCTTTTTAGAAGGCAAATGGAGGAGCAACACATTTAAATCGGAGGGCGCTGTGCAATGTAGGCTGTCGGGTTATCTTTCGGGCTGCAATGACCAAGTGCTACAAGCGCGCCATGCAACAGTTGAAGCCCTGTGTATTTTCACTCACAGGCATGCCGTGCAAAATTACAGGCACGTCGTGCAGGTCCAAGCTTTGAAAAAACTTGAAATTTTTTCCTGAAAACCTCGTTTCTCTAGTGAGAAGCTAGGGGAGAATTTGTTTTGTGGTTTTGAGAAATGAAAATGGGACTTTGCAATGGTCTCCTCTGCCTTTTATATGAAAGAAAAATCAAATGTCCTCATATCATGCTTTGGAGGGTTTATATGTTTGAAAAGGCCTTTTTTTGTTTTGTCAAAAGATGAATCACTCTTTTTGTAATTTCATCACCTTTAAAACATTGCAAAGACCCATCTTCGATCAAGTTAATAACAACATTTTGTGGACAAATTCTTTTTGAGGACACCATAGTCATGAATTTTCTGAAGTAAAGAAAACTCCTTAGAAAGAAATATCTTTTCACTGTTTCTTCATTAAGAAAATAACCCTGTCACCTTTTTTACATTTCTATCCTTAAGAAAGGAAAACCTCTTTGTATCAATATCAAAGGATGCTGATGCATCCTTATAATGATATTTCTCTTTGAATATAGGTAAAAACTTAGTTGCATTCACCGAGGCTTGACTTATATCTGTTGATCAATGAAAGAGGCCTTTAGATACCCTTAATGCAATCATATGCAATGGCAAGGTTTTTTCACATGTTTCATAAAAAGGTCTTTGTTTATGATAGTATTATGTTTCATTTCTTTGAGTGTTGTCTCTGAATTTACAATATTTTTCATACCCTTTCCTCACACATACTGTCTCTATGTATTCATTTTCACAAGTCTCTTTCACAAGCAAGGCTTAATCTATCTTCTTTTCATTTTTATGAGGTTGTTCTAAGTTTGGGCATTCTAGCCTCAGATTACCCTTTGAAGGATACCTTTGATAGAAGAAAAACAAATCTTCTTTGAATACCATAATATCACTGCATGGCATATGTTTAAAACCATTTTTCTACTCACAATCATTCAATTTTTTCCCTCTGCATTTCAATTTTGTCTTTCAACATTGAAACTATGTAAGCACCCCTTGAAACACCACTGTTGTGTTAGTGGTTTCATTTATTGGAGAAAAAGGTGTAAACAAGTTTTTTAGGAAATTTGCAGCATTTTTAGCCTTGTGCTCTTTGAATGAGGCCATACCTATATTCCTCACCCTCTGCTTGCTAAATGAAGGAGGACTTTATCATATCTCCAAACCATCTGCTTTTAAATGAATGATGTTTACAACAAATGACCTAACCATCTGCTCATGCTTGGAGGAGGTTTTACACAAGTGACATTTCATCCCTTTCTCAAATTGTGTTATCTTTCCTTGTAATGCCCATCTCTTCTTGGTATATCATAGTAAGTAATAAGGTGCAAATTTAGCAATATGCTATGAGAGGCATTCTATGAGATATGTATCCTGTTGTTAAAATACCCTTATGCATCTTTAGAAACCAGGAGCAACATGACTTGTATCTATAGAGTATTACTTGCTAGCCATAAGTCACTAACATTTTTTACTGTGTTTGCAGAAGCTCATTGAATTACCTCTCTGACTAGTACTTTCATCCCAGGCTCAAAAGAACATGAGAAGTAGTTGTCTTCTCATGTTTAGTTTAATAATGTATTCTAGAATGCAGGTACATTTCTGCTTTTTGAAATAGACACTGAAGTAATGTAAACCCACCTAATATCAGTTTGGCTTTTGAAACATGTACTACTGATACATCGAGACTTTTTAGTGATGCTACCTAAGGGTGTATCACGCTTTGTTTTCAAAATAGAAAAGCCATCTATGACTAGTTGGTATTAGACAGAGGTTCTTTTGGCTTAGGATAGTTTTCCAAGGCAGGGATTATCTAAAGCACCACTACCTAACTTAGGGGCAACTCTCATTGATTCTGATTATGTGTGACAATAAGGTCAAGGATAGGAAAGGAGACACTTTGTCAAATACTGGATAGTGAGTTTCATGAGAAACAAGGGGAAAAATGAAAGCAGATAAGCAAGGCTAAGACAACTTTAGACAAAGATATTTGGCTGAAGCAAGACATGACTTTGAAAACTAAAGATTTCTCTGATCATAGGCTGACAGGAAGGGCTAGGAAAGAAAAAAATTGGTTTGGGGATTTTCTAGATGAAAAATTGACATATGGAGATCAGCTTCTAGAAAACTTAGCTAGGAATCTAGTCATCAACAATAGGTGAAAAATACTGATGACTAATAGTGGCTCCATTTGGGGAGGGCAGCTCCTTTTCATGAAGTGTCTAGAATTTCAGATCTTGGTCCTTTGCAGACCAGTGCCTTTATCCATTGGCGCAAATTTCTTTCTTCTTTGATGCTAATTCTGAAAATTGACAGCATGATTAGCATCAAAGTCATTTCTACCTACCCTGCTACATTTCCTAACATTTTTTTATTTTGGGTGCATTTGGACTAGAAACCCTTTGACATAATATTTTTGAAAAATGACACTATCTAATTCTACACTTATATCCACCGGGAGTTTAGATTAAGCTGATGAACTCCTTTGTTTCTCTACCTATGCTGGATCGACTGTCAAGGTTAAGCTGTTTGATAGGATTTTATTCTATAATATAAAACATGAAATTGAAAAATGACCAAATTAGGATTAGACAATCTGATTTTTCATGTACTTGTGGCATGAAAGACAAGCTGCACAAAATATTATCTTTCATAAAATGAAAACTAGAAAATTAGGGCTAGGATACACAGTTTGTTTTTCATCCCTGCTTTCCTCTTTGGTTCTGTTTTGAGCATGTGGAACTAGTATCTTTTCCTAATCTATCTTCTTTGAAAAGTCAAGCTTACACAATATTGACTATCTTTCCTCTCACTAACTTATCAACAAATAAATTTAAAACATGTTCAATTATGATTAGGCTAGATAACTAAAAAATACATTTAGAGCACTAGTAGTAGCATTTAGACTTGCGTGCTTTCAGAATGACTATTTTTTGAACATGGGGATTTCTTTCTATTTTTCAAACCGCCCTCTTTTTATACTTTTCTATTGTTTTTGAATTTTCTGTTTTATTTATTTATTTTTCAAACAATGGTATATACAATGATTGAAAATGTTTTAACTCAGAAATCTTGGAAAGGGTGAAACTTAAGCATCTTATCTTCATAAGGATCTCCTACCACTCTTGGTCCACTCAGCTCTTGAAAAGAAAAATATGGAAAATTTTCTCTTTCAAGCATGACATAAGGATTCATGCATGAATCTCTAAACAACCCCGCATCTTCCCACTATACCTCTTTATACCTTTGATACCCATTTCTTCTTTTGCAATACATATTTTTCAAATAATGCAGATATTCTTTGTCATTTTTGAAGTATATGATGACATCATCAAGGTACATCAGAATGCAAAAATTCAGAAATGGAAACATGAATTTTAGGAGCATGTTTTTGGTGTTCGGTGGTTTTGAAATTCTTGGTTTGAAGATGGAACTACTTCTCGCATACTTGGAAAATTATTTGAGTTGTTTGCTTTGCAAAGGAATTATTTGACGATATCCTGAAACATCATTTTGCAAAGGCACATGATTAAAAGCATTTATCATTGGTATATCATGGTCTTGGGTCGGAAGGATATAATTTTTGTCACAAGGGTGTGTATTTTTATGTCTAAAATCAAAACAGATCCTATGACTAGCTATTTTATCTTTGACTACTATTGTTTGCTCAAGATTTTTATATTTTATTTTGTCGAAGTTTTTTCTTGGAGTGATGTCAGTGGCATAGTGCTTCTCACTGTTTTCTCTACATGAAGTAGTATTTTGAACAATATTGAAAATTCTAGCAGTTCTATGTCTTTGGTGGAGAGGCAGAATTCTATCTAGTTCAAACAACTCAGGTATATTTGGACTGCATTCATCATATCCCTTCATAAGAAGTTTTTTAGAAAATTTTCCTAGATTTTGAACTATTATGACTACAGTCAAGGTTTCATTTGAAGGGGTAAAGTTATGTGATGGTAAATCCTTAAGGTATGGTAAGAACATTAGGCTCCCCTACCCTTGATTTCCAAAGAGGCTTGTGATATGCAAGTCTTCTAATGCCTCTATTCTGAAAAAGTCTCCTAATGTTACTGCTGATGTTTGCCTATGGTTTGAGCAATTTTCTTGATGGTACATAATTTTTTGTGCTTCTTTCTCTATCTCTGTTTCAAGAGGAACGAACTCTCTTTACTCAAGACATAACTGCTCCTGGTCATGATAATTTTGAGTGTCTAGTTCATCATAGAGAACTTGGGGCAGTTGATGTGGTGGGTCTAAGTTTGTTTCAAATCATCCTGACTGTTCTTCAATGTCTTCATCAGTGTGTAAAATGAAAGAGTTCGGATCATAATGCAAGGAGTACATCGAGATGTTATCTGGCCTTTCTTGGCTGCTGACCGTATATTTCATGTGTGATTCCTGATAGAGTATTCTAGTTTGGTTAAACACAGGAATAGTGGCATAGGACAGATCAATTTGAATATTTCCCTAATCTTAGCTCCCCAAGTTTTGGATAAAAGCGTTTCGTACTTGGGGGGGATGTCTGCTACCACTATGTCCATGATCAGGTGTTTTGCAGGTATTAGGGCCAAACAGAAACAAAGATATTTAATTAAGCCTAGACACTTGACTCTACTTGAATAAAATGAATATAAGTCTTTATAAGGTTTTGTTATTTCTGGCCTAATATTTCCATCACAACCTTCAGCATGAGATTATGCGAGGCCCCAGAGTCTAGCATGGCATTGTGTAGGATTTGGTCATGGATATTCAGACTAATGTAAAAGGGAAGAGGGGTTCCTTCTTGGAATTTCCCTTCTATTTTTGGACCAAACAACACTTCAGGAGTGTCATCAACTAGATTTAGGGCATTTTCATCATTTCCTATATTCAGGACCTTTAACACTTGGGATTTATAAGAGATTTGGGCGATAAGTTCAGTGAGAGGCATGGTAATATTTATTTTGGTGATTTCTCCCTCAAAACTTAAGGGTGCTTATAGTTTAGATAGGTTTGATTTAGTTTTTTAAGCCATTAATTTCTCCATGCTGTGAGTTTGCTGACTTTGTTTCAGGATTTTTTTCAAAATAGCCATCTTGGGAATCTTGGAAGAGGTACTGGGAAAATCTGGGCCAAGGCTTGTCTGAATATCTTTATCTTTGCTTTGGTCAGTTTTCTTGACCATAATTTTGTTGCTATCCACTGCTCTTTTAAGGATGGTATCAGGGGTTTTGGCAGTGTTCGAGCTACCTTTCTTGGAGTTGTCTTGGTTTTTTCTGCTTCTAAGATCGTAATTCTTATGAGCTTCTATTATGGCATTCTAAAAATCTATAGCGGGATCTTCGGGATCTTCATAGTTGCTTTCATTTTGATTCGAAGAGAAGAAAGCTTGTTCTTCTTCTGTGAGGTAAACCTCACTCTCGTTATCAGAAAATATTAGGTTCAAATGAGTTCCATAAATGGGTTTTGTATCCCTCTCGTCCTCCTCAACATAATTTTCATTAAAGGGTGGCCTAATTTGTTTGTTATTTTCCCTTGGGACTTTTTTAGGCTATTCTCTCCTAAAGTTTTGGTTCTGGTTTCTGTTAGGAGGGTTTGGTTGGCTGTCCCTAAGAGGTGTATTTTCACTTATCTTTTCCCACATTTTCACCATGGATCTAACCAAGTCATCTATTCTAGCATCTAAGGAAGGGGCTGAAGGGGTGTCCTCATCCCTGTATGTGACTTTCCTTTCTAATCTGGTCCTAGCTCTCTTTTATGATAAGTTTGCTTCTACACTTATGGCCAATTTTTTCATTTCCTCTAAGGTTGGGGGATCCTTGTCTCTTAGTTGATAAATCATGTCTGGGTCAAAGCCTTCGGGGAAATTTTCTAAGGCTAAGCCAAGTGGAGGTTTGAAGTGAGGCAGGAGGGCATTATAAACATTGTTGAACCTAGTGCAGTATTCCTGGACACTTTCCCCATTTTCCCGTTTTAGATTGTTATACTCCGATAGGATTTGAATGGGGCTCTTTCTAATTTCCCACTTATTTGTGAAGGTTTGGTAGAGTTCTAAGAGATCATGTATGTTGTTTGGAGTTAAGCTCTTAAACCATTTTTTGGGTTCTCTGCCCAGGCTTTGGGCGAACATCCTCATTCTTATGGTCTCATCCTCTATTTCCATGTAATCAAAGGCATCGCTAATTCTATATACATGTTTTTGAGCAGTAGTAGCCTCAACTCCGGTAAAGTGTGGGATTTTGGATTAATAGTCATTTTGTAAAGGAGCCAAAGGGCATGGTAACACCAAGGGTGCATACCAAGCTTCCATGGCGGGAGCTAATGGATGATTTACAATATGAGGGCTTGTTGGATGAGCTGACGTGATTTGAACAGTAGTGGTTTGGATGGGTGTGGCAGATGTACTTGGGCTAGTGAACTGATTTTGAGCAGATATGGGGTGGTAGGAGCCAAAGTGATGGAGAAGCTGAAAGTCGGGAGGTGTGACAGGTGAGGCTTCTCTACTAGGACTCTGTGGCAAATCTAGGGGCTCAAGATCGTCAAATTTTACCTTACTTTGTGACTTGCTTCTAAAAAGGGTTATTGCTGATTTTATGTCAAATGGGGAATCCTGCAAGGATGTGAGATGTTTAGGTACTAATCTTGCTTTATGGATGGACCTATCGGTAGCTAAGTTGTTAGTTTCGAAAGCATGCCATAGAATATTCTCTGGGTCATCTACTATGATAGGGGGATTTGGGTTCGAATGAGATCTGGTATAGATTCTTTGTGAAGTTAGATTTCTAATTCAAAGTTTAGAGAGGATGGTATTTGTGATTGTTTTGGATGGATGGCCTCTCTAGGGGTTTTGTTAATGTGAAGGATGGTCAAAACAAAAATGAAGGCTAGTGGAGTCGCCAGGTGGACTTCATTGAGATCTATGGTCCACCACCAATACTGTCAAAGATGCTTTCAGGAAAAAGTTTTTCTAAGAAAATTTGAGGTGAAGACTTGCAAGAAAGAGTTATTACTTGGTTTCAACAGTTTGCTAGGCTGTTTGGACAAGATGATGGTTCTATTTGCAAGTTTATTTTAGTTTATCTCCTATGTTTAGGTGAATTTTTCTGAATCGCTAAGTTATACTTATTTTGTCACTGATCACAGAGTTTTCACGATGAATTTTAAGTTTTGGGAAGGATGAGTCAACAGAAAGGTATGGTTTATGAAAATTTTGGTTTTTTATGGAGTTTTTAGGCCTACTAGAGGCTAGTGGAGTTTCCAGGTGGAACTTGGTTGTTTTTATAGAGATGTAGCTATGGTCCACCACTAGTAACTAGGAAAAGCCAATTTGGAGATATTTTTGGGGTTTTCTGAGTTTTTATGTGTAGCCTATGAGGTTTGGAATATTTTCCTATAATTGAATCATCATTTTTCTAAGATGGTGAAAGACCTAGATTCTAATCTTCAAACAACACTTAAGTTATCTAAGTTTGATTGAGACTTTGAGAGTTACTAAGGATTACTTAGACTATCACTAACTCAGAAGGTCCCACCGTGATCGCCATTATGTTAGTGAGTGGTGGGATAAGTCAATCAAATAGTATTCTTAAGGCTGCTCGTATGTTTAGGGAATCTAAGTTTTTTTATCACTCAGAGTCCCACCGTGATCGCCATTATGTTAGTTTCCCATGATTTGGCTAATTGGAAAGCCAAGTGATAGGGTACCATCAAACCAATCTTTGGAGCCCAAGTACCTAACCTTCTTGGACTCAGAGAGGGCTCTGTCTATTTGTGTAAGGAATATCTATGTGTTTGCTTCTTGTGTTTCTGATTTTAGGCTAGTTATGAAGTAGTTTTTGGTTTTGTTTTTAGGTTTATTAGTGATGAACTGATCAAATACTAATATAGATAAAAAGGTTGTGAGATTAACTGGGATATGGGGTCGAAAAGGTCAAGAAATCTTTCAGATGGTGATACAAGGTTGTTGAAGGGCCGATTTGATCAAGGTAAAATGGATCTTTGGGTAAAATGGAGTGGGATGGACACTAAATTTGTGAATAAAAAATGATTTCAAACATAAATAGTTCAATGGCTGACATAAACATGGTATGGATAACCATTAATCATGAGAAATGTAACTATAAACTGATCAATGCATAGAAATAAACATTCAAGCAATACATAGAGATATATGACTCTCTAACTTTAGGAAATTTCTATCAGACTTTGGGGAAATACAATTAAGACAAACAAACAACACAAATCAATATGAGGAAACACCTAAGCATAGTATTTCAAGCTATTTATAACTTTGTAGCAAGATTGCATAGTTTCAGGCAAAGGGCAAGATCAATACAAGACCTCCTTGGTTCAACAAATGACAATAAAAAAATCAAAGAAAGGTTTCAGAGGTGGAGCTATGACTAGCCATGAGTAAGAAGCGTATACCGTAAATCATACTTAGCATGCATAAAACCATAAATGAAACAAGAAAACAATTTCTTCAGTTATCAAAGAGCAATCAAGGATTCTTTGATATGACTAAGAAGGAAGAAAACATAGAAGCTATAAAGAAACAGGTAATTTGAGATGCCTCCAAAGGCATGTCTCAAATCTATTCTCTATTGTCTTATAGCAAGCAAGAACATGGAATATGAATGAAAACTAAGAAGCATAACAGAGAGAGACACTATACCATTTTACCAAGTCAAGGAATCCAACAACAGTCCTCTTTCATCATCCAAAAACATTCAAGAAACTATCCAATGCATGAGACAAGTGTTTCTTCCAAGCTTGTATAACCATATATTACTCTATATAATCAAGTTTAGCCTTATTTACAATGAATTATCTTGGAATATATAGGCCAAGATGAGGGAAAACCTCCAAGTGCAACTTGCAATCTCATTGGCCCATCAAAAATATCTGATTTTGTCCTTGAGACTTTGGAAAGCCCAAGGTACAAAATATCTAATAAAATATCTCAAAAATTCTAGAAAAGGAAAATATATTGACTTTTCCTAACTAAACATGCCCAAAAATAGCTAAACTCACATGAGGAAAAGTCATTTTAGAAAAGTACATTTTTCACAAAAATACTTAAGAAAAATATCAGTAGAAAGTCTTATGTCTTGTGGGGAACTTTTGGAAGCCTTCTCGATGTTGAAACGAGGCCCGTGATGGCTCGTTGGAAAGATATGAATGTATGTTTTTCTAAAATTCTTAGTTTTCTAGAAACTGATCAATAGAATTTAGTAAAAAACTGACCTGTGTGAAAAAACCCAAAAAAATAGACTTTGCTGATAAATGGGGCAGAGTGTGGAAAAAGTGAGTGTTTTTCGCTATTTTGGGGGACAAAATCATCTTCAATTGATCTGTAAATCACTGACTAGTTGCCCCAGAAATTATGGCATTCAATGATACCATTTTCATCCTTTGAGGATGTCCCAAACAGAAATGGTGATGCCCATGATTTTTAGCCAAAAGTCCAAAAATGACAAAAGATGAAAACTTGTTGAATTTCGCCCAATTTTGGTGAGCATGACCCTCACGGGTCTTCAGAAATTGGATGAGAAGGTGAGGCTAAAATTTGGAGCTTTGAGGTGTCTTTCTTCATTTTTGGTGTCGGGCACCTATTTTTAGCTTCCTTGAGTTTTTCCTGTGTGGCGTTTAATTTCCGTCGGGCGAACTGATTAAGCTTCTTATAGTGCCCAGTCATCCTCTTTTGAAGGTCCAAATCTCTATTGACCTTTTAAAATTTATTCTCCAAGTGATCATTCACCCTCTCGAGTCATGGTTCATGATTTTTTTCTATCTCTTGGGTGAACAAAGTAGTGAGAGGAAAATATTGTAAAAGGGAAGCTTCTTCCTCCTTTTGTTTCTCTAAGGCTCTTCTGAGTCCCATGGTCCTTGGCCTCTTTCTTCTTGGCTGATCTTCATCTTCGCTATCCTTGAAGTCACCCATGAATTCTTCCAACTTAATTTGCACCTTAGAGGCTCTCTTTTTTATATTTGATGGCCCGTGTCTCATATACTACCATGTGGACACTCATCTGTTTGATTTGTGTTCACAAAAAGTGAATGAAGTTTCTAGACCTCTCTAGATCTGCCCTCAAATTATGAATTTGTTCTTCTCTATTGATCAAGAGAGACTCTAGGATTTGGGCCTCATTGTTACTATCATCACTTTGGATCTGAATTATGTAAAAGTCCCTCTCCTTCTCATGGATGCTTTCTTCTTTCTCCTTTCCCTTTATTTGGTTGGCCTTCTTGGTCTTCCTCCTCTTGGGTAATTCGACAATGGGTTGCTTGGGAAACTTCCCCTTACTTCGGAGGGCCCTAGTAACATTTGGAGTTATAGTTTGAGACACCTTTTTCTTCATGTTCGAGGCTTTGTCAATTTTGGAGAAGAAAGCATGGCCCCTTACCTAGGAGAGGGAACTAACACATGCTCTATTTGCTCTTTTCCCTTACTACTTCCCTCATCATCCTTGCCACTGTTTTGAGTTTCTTCATGAATACTTTGACTGTCATCTTGTATGTACTTTTGAGGGCTGCCCTCTTTTCTCTTGACCTTGCTTTCTTTAGGAATTTGAGGCTCTATCTCCTCAATGTTTTGGGCTTCATCTTCATCATTTTTGGTGCTGTGAGGGCTACCAATATCCTCATCAAACTGTTCAATTTCTTCATCATCTCCCTCTTCACTTTTTTTCTCTTTTTCATGGTGCTTTTCTTCAACACTTTGCTGCATATCATCACTGTGTTTTTCTTCATGTTGTTGCCTTTCCTCACTGCGCTACTCTTCCTCACCTTGCTGCCTTTTCTCATTGTGCTGCTCTTCCTCACCTTACTACTCTTCTTGACTGTGATGCTCCTCTTCATCATGCTCTTCTTTATCATGTTCTTCTTCACCTTGCTACTTCTCTTATTCATCATGTTTCCCTTCTTCATCATGCTCTTCTTCTTGTTCAATAATGGGAAATTTGAGCTTCTTGGGAATGGGCTTACTTGAAGAAGGCGAAAGATGCGTAGTGGAAGGTGAAGGAGATGAATGGGATGAAGGAATAGTGGCAAAATCTAGATGTGCAATGAAAATGTACCGAAGATTCCTTCTTCTCAAGTTGATGAAGAATGACAATCTTGATGAGGGAATGATGGAAAAGGAAAGATGACTGCTGAGAAGGAGGTCTTTTTTGAACAGTGGAGGCCATATTTTAAATACTTCTATGGAGGAAGAAGGGGAGATTTAACAATTGGGCTCTTGTGAAGTGCATGAGAAACTGAACATGGTAAGCACAGACCCAGGAGAACCTTCCCTCACATGTGAAATATTTCATGATTATCTTCATGAGGGGAGCATAGCTAGTCAATAGATATGAAAAAATAAAGATGGATGGGCATGTATCCCAATGATCCAACTCCCAAAAGGGTTTGTACTGTTCTGAGACTAGGTAGCTCTGTTTAAACCACTTTTCCCTGACATAAGGGATTTTGGTAGCTTTGGAAATGGATCTAGGAGAAAACTTGAAATCCAAGCCTGCCAGCTGAAAGTGTTTCCCTCACAATCTCAAATCACATAGATATGTCAAGGGGAGACAACTTTTTACCTCCTGAACCCTTTGACAAAACTCTAGAAATCCAAGTTCATGAAAGTTAAACAGGACCGATGGATGAGCATTTACCTCTTCACTTGAAACAAGTTCAGACCTCCTGTGAGGGCCACTTCTGTTGTCTTGCTTGGGAGGCATTTTTGTTTTGGATACTCCTTTCTAGTTGACTAAGACAAACTGTCTCGAATGGTTTTTGAAATGGTTTCCCAACACCACACTTTGTCCTTATTATAAGTCATTGTGCCTCTTTGATGCCAATCAAACAATTATTTGTCAAATGAAAAAAAAAATCAACTCATCACTGTGTTTGAGCAAGGATTTTGAAGAATATGTGTTTGTGTTTCCTTGTTGAAGAAATAACTCTTTTGTTTGGGACAAAAGATCTTACCCCCAAGCACCCTTTTGGTGTTTTACTTCCCTTTTCAAAGTATAACAAGACAAAACATCCTTCAACTGACTTAAAAGACCTTCACAACATACTTTGTTTTTTGAATTATGGAGGCTGCACAAAGTTTTCTATCTCACAACAGAGAGGACCTTTAAAATGACCAAGCCTTCACCTTATAATCACTATTTTCCCCTTTGATTTTGTAGAGAAGGTTTGTTCTTGTTTTAGCAGTGTTAGGACACCCTTTCACGAAAGAAGGCCTTCTTTGGTTTTGACAAAAACTCTATCCTTTTACCACTGTCTATCTCTGTGTTTTTTAAAATGGTGAAGTTCTCTCAAAACCACTATTTCTTCTTAGGGAAGAACATAGAAAAACACCCCCTTCAAACTTTGAATTTTACCATGAGGAAGAGAGAATACCTCAAAGAATTCTTTAAGGGCTGCGGTTGATCGTTGGAGGAGCTTTTGGAGCTTTTTGGAAGGCAAATGGAGGAGCGACGCGTTTAAGTCGGAGGCCGCCACGCAATGTAGGCTGTCAAGTTGGCCTTCGGGTGGCAGTGACCGAGCACTACAGGCGTACTGCGTGCCATTATAGGCATGCCATGCAATAGTTTAAGCCCTATGTATTTGCGCTCACAAGCGTGCCGCACAAAATTTCAGGCGCGCTGCGCAGGTCCGAGCTTCGAAAAAACTTGAATTTTTTTCCTGAAAACCTCGTTTCTCTAGTGAGCATCTAGGGGAGAATTTGTTTCATGGTTTTGAGAAATGAAAATGGGACTTTGCAACGGTCTCCTCTACATTTTATATGAAAGAAAATTCAAATGTCCTCATATCATGCTTTGGAGGGTTTATATGTTTGAAAAGGCCTTTTATTGTTTTATCAAAACATGAATCACTGTTTTTGTAATTTCATCACCTTTAAAACGTTGCAAAGACCCATCTTCGATCAATTTAATAACAACATGTTGTGGACAACTTCTTTTTGAGGAAACCATAGTCATGAATTTTCTGAAGTAAAGAAAACTCCTTAGAAAGCAATATCTTTTCACTGTTTCTTCATTAAGAAAATAACCCTGTCACCTTTTTCCATTTCTATCCTTAAAAAAGGAAAACTGCTTCGTAGAAATATCAAATACTTTTGATGCATCCTTATAATGATATTTCTCTTTGAATGTGGGTAAAACCTTAGTTTCATTCATCGAGGCCTGACTTATATCTGTTGATCAGGGAAAGAGGCCTTTAGAGACCCTTAATGCAATCATATGCAACAGCAAGGTTTTTTCACATGTTTCATAAAAAGGTCTTTGTTTATGACAGTAATATGTTTCATTTATTTGAGTGTTGTCTCTGAATTTACAACATTTTTCATACCCTTTCCTCACACATACTATCTCTGTTTATTCATTTGCACAAGTCTCTTTCATAAGCAAGGCTTAATCTATCTTCTTGTCATTTTTATGAGGTTGTTCTAAGTTTGGGCATTCTAGCCTCAAATTACCCTTTGAAGGAGACCTTTTATAGAAGAAAAACAAAGCTTCTTTGAATACCATAATATCACTGCATGGCCTATGTTTAATACCGTTTTTCTACTCACAATCATTCAATTTTTTCCCACTGCATTTCAATTTTGTCTTTCAATAGTGAAACTATGTAAGCACCCCTTGAAACACCACTGTTGTGTTAGTGGTTTCATATATTGGAGAAAAAGGTGTAAACAAGTTTTTTAGGCAATTTGCAGCATTGTTAGCCTTGTGCTCTTTGAATGAGGCCATACCTCTATTCCTGACCCTCTGCTTATTAAATGAAGGAGGCCTTTATCATATCTCCAAACCATCTAATTTTAAATGAAGGAGGTTTATAACAAATGACCTAACCATCTGCTCATGGTTGGAGGAGGTTTTACACAAGTGACATTTCATCCCTTTCTCAAACTATGTTATCTTTCCTTGTAATGCCTTTCTCTGCTTGGTATATCACAGTAAGTAATAAGGTGCAAATTTAGCAATATAATATGAGAGGCATTCTCTGAGATATGTATCTTGTTGTTAAAATACCCTTATGCATGTTTAGAAACCAAGAGCAACATGACTTGTATCTATAGAGTATTACTTCCTAGTCATAAGTCACTAACCTTTTTGACTGTGTTTGCAGAAGTTCATTGAATTACCTCTCTGACTAGTACTTTCATCCCAGTCTCAAAACAACATGAGAAGCAGCTGTCATCTCATGTTTAGTTTAATAATGTCTTCTGGAACATAGGTACATTTATTCTTTTTGAAATAGACACTGAAACAGTGTAAACCCACCTAATATCAGTTTGGCTTTTGAAACATGTACTGCTGAAACATCAAGACTTTTTAGTGGCGCGACCTAAGGGTGTATCAAGATTTGTTTTCAAAATAGGAAGGCCATCTATGACTGGTTGGTATTAGGCAGAGGTTCTTTTGTCTTAGGATAGTTTTCCAAGGGAGGGACTCTCTAAAGCACCACTACCTAACTTAGGAAAAACTTTCATTGATTCTGATTATGTTTGACAAGAAGGTTAAGGATAGGAAGGGAGACACTTTGTCAAATATTGGACAGTGAGTTTCATGAGAAACAAGGGGAAAAATGATAGCAGATAAGCAAGGCTAAGACAAATTTAGACAGAGATATTTGGCTGAAGCAAGACATGACTTTGAAAAATAAATATTTCTCTGATCATAGGCTGATAGGAAGGGCTAGGAAAGAAAAAAATTGGTTTGGGGATTTTCTAGATGACAAATTGACATATGGAGATTAGCTTCTAGAAAACTCAGCTAGGAATGTAGTCATCAACAACAGATGAAAAATACTAATGAATAACATGTTGTGGTAGTACCTGCAGTTCCCTTTGCACTGGTTTTGAAGCATTTCTTCCAGGCAAGAGGCCATAGTGCAACCACAATGTCAATTTCCTCATCTGCTACCATATAAGGAAGTGACATCCATGTTTTATCCTTGTGGTCGTGGGTCTGAATGTTTTGCATGGTAACACGGAATGTTACAATACTTTTTTATCTGTCATATACTATTGGGGACAGTCAAGGTCGAGAATTGATGGTTTCTACCACGCTACTCTAGAAGAGGACCCAAAAGACTTTCTTATCGTCTATGTCCTGTGCGTCCTTGGAATCCCACGAATGGGAATACTGAGCCCCTTCACACATATCTGGGGTGAGCTTGGGGATGAATAACTCCGCAGGGTCCTCCAATGAAATTAGGGATATAAGGAACACTATACAAGCATAGAAAAAGGCTTTTCCCTGCTCCTGAAATTCGCAGACATTGGTCAAAAACTCATCACATAAATATTGGGCCCAATTGAGGCAGACCCCCTTCGCACACTAACCTAATAATTGAATGACATAATCAGGGATGGTTGTGACCTAGCATTTTTGCATTAGCTTGCATGCTAATAGCATGGTACCCATCTACATAGCAGGGTCACTGATAGATTTGATGATGAATCCCTGCATATTGCTTTCCACATGGTAGGTCTGATGCACATATTCAGTGGTTTCCCCCTCATATTTCTTGCCCACATGCTCTAGAGGGTGCGGAAGAAGGCTCGTAATTCTATGAACCAATGCAGCATTAATGGGGACTCTGTCCCGATTCCATAGGAAACCATCGTGAATTAAGGAAAGTAACTGTCGGGCTAGCCAATCTCTGACATTGTAGTGGCCAAAGTGGGGCATATGTAGCAAGTTCAAGAGCCTGGATCTGGCCAATTGACACACCTAGCACTGAGGAATGAATGTGACCCCATCATTCGCATAAATCATGTCGAAGTACAATGCGAGGGCCAGTTCAGGGAATTATTCACAATTTTTCAAGTCGTGATCGTCAAATTTGACCTCATGGAGCCTTCTGTAAGGGTCACTAAGGATAAGGACCTCTCCTGGGGTTAGTGGAATCTACATATAGGTAATCAGGCCATCAAGGTTCTTTGGTGTGCGTAGTCAGATGAAGGGAGGTAACCATTTGATCGGATTGGCAGGCTGGGCTTCCTCCTATGCAACCTGAGATTGAAGCATTGCTCGCAGGGACTTGGCAAGCCTTGGGGACGTCCTAGGCTACCACGCAGTCCATTTTGAAATTTTTGGAGGCATCCTTGAGCTCTTTTCTTCCACTTTTCCCTTCCTTGTGACCAGCATCGAGAGCACTTCTTCATCCTCAGACCCAATGTCCATCACTTCCTCAATTTCTGGGTCTGTAGATGCCAAGGGTTTAACAAGGTTAGTGGTTTTCATCCTAGTGTCGAAAATGAATCCTAACTCTAGGTGGCTACTATCATAAGGATGAGGTTGATCATACATGAACGGATTAGTGCAGACCCGAAAAATCTTACGTCACAAGTTCATTCGAGACAAAGATGATAAGTACAAGCTATGCAGGTGAGACGAAACACTTGTCTGAGCTCTTCTGCCCTTTTTGTAGTGCCAGTGGTTGTCCGACGGTTGGGTGTACTTCACCCGGAACTCACCATCAGGTAAATGGTAAAAAATCCCCAAAATTTGTCCCATTTAATGCCAGCGGGCCGCTCCTTTCAATGGTAACTTCTTCTTTTTACCAGATGTTATTGTGCCAATGGCTAGATTTCACACCTCCTGTGCACTTGGCATACCTGATATGCTTGGGTTAAACACCTGCGCCTCGTGCGCATCCTCCCCCAACACAAGCTTGATCCCTAGGTACTTCAAAACCAAAAGCATGTTTTGTTGACATATGTCATCCCAACAGAACTGTGCCTCCTTTCTAAGAAAATATTCCAGAGGTGTTATTATCAATGCATACCCCCTAACGAACTTTCTATAATAACTTTCATGGCTGAGAATTGATTGTAATTTTTCCCTTTTTGTAGGAGTTTCTGGATATATGATAACTCTGCCTCCTATATCCACATCCCCAATCTTACCCAATGTGGGGTGCGTCTCAATGCTACTGTTTTTGAGCCTAAGAAGTTTGGTAACTGTGCACATCCCATCCAATTCTGAGTCAGAAACATCTTGTGTAGAATCCTTACCTTCTTTTGGGGCTAGGCTAGGGTTTTTGACCATGCTTGGTACCCGTGTTTCCCATGTGGGCACTTCAGGTGTGATATACATGTGCGATTCACCCCATGCTATAGTGTCAATGTCCTGTAGAGTTATGTCAAGTGCCTCTGTCATGCCTATTATCCAAAATGTTCCCAGAAATTCATCCTTCAAGGTATCCCAGTGGCGGGTGCACTGATGTAGCTCTACATCTAAGTACCACGCAGTGAGAAGTGGTCCTAGGTCATGAATAAACAGATGAACCCATTCTTTGGAAGTCGTTTCGCGCCACTATTCTATCCAAGCGAATAGATATTCACATGGGTCTTCTGGCCCAAATAATGTCTTGACTCGTACGTCAGATAGGGCCTGAAATCATAGGATCATCATATCCCGATACTCCTCCCAATATTGGAATGCCTCCTCATGGGTCTCCAACCATCGCACATGTGTTCCACGCATGGGTAGCTTAACGGCCCATAACCTTCGTTCCCTTGGAACCTTAGCCTTGAATGCTCATAAAAATTCCTTAATATTTCAAGAACCATCAAAATAAGGTAGGTCTCTTACCTCTGAGGAAGCACAGTGGAATTCCTTTGTGACTCAAAGATATCGCAGCACAGAGACATCATGTAACCAGTTTTTCCAATTCTCTATCTCCCCATTAGAGTCGAAGAAGCATTCACTGTCCTTTTCCTAGCATAGTACTCCATCTGCCGTGGGGTTGATTAAATCTTCATCTCACACAGTCAACTTATAGATGTTCTCTAGCTCCTCTTCATCGCACACCGACTCTGTGTATCGTTCGCCTTCTGTGGGATCTAATGGTACTATTGCCCTTGTTCCATTATTCTCAAACACCATGCTTATCCTCTTCAAGTTAATGATACCTCCTATATCTATGGCCCAATATAATCCTAGAAGAGAAGGGTAGGGGTACGCATCTTCTACAATCTAAATGACTTCAAAATCAGCCTAGACCTTGACCCCTGCGATATCCACCAAGATCTTCGATAGTCTCCCTAAGGGTATGCTATTTTGTTTATTGGCCGTACACAGCTAGATAGTGGACCATTCAAACTTAGGTTCCCTCATTCATTTCCAAGTATGTTTAGCTAATACATTCGCATCTGAACCTAGGTCCAAAATAACCGGATCCATCTCGTAATCATCAATCTGTGCAGTCAACCACATCTCCCTACTAGTGTGTTTCTTATATCTTTATAGTTTGTGTACATCCTTGATTTCTGGAGGGGGGTTAGGTTGTGCTACATATCTATATATTAATGCCTAAAGATTTTCCATAGCGTTTGGGTTGCGAAAAAAGCTTCATACATGCCTGTAAAAAGGGTTTAACCTCCTCATTTTCCTTGAGGTCTCTTGGCGATTGCGAAGTAGATGCCCCTACCCCAGAAAATTCTTTGCAAGCTGCGATAAACATTTCTTTTTCCTTTCTTAGATCCAAACCTTCCTGCTTGATAAATAATTTTTGGATCAGAGGTTCAGTCACAGTCTTCTCCCTACGCCCCCTGGTGGCCATCCGACTATGTGTTATGACATTCACGCGTGGATCTTTGTCTTGTAGTTCAGCCTTAACCCTCTGCACATTCTGCATAGGTGTCGGCTGCTTCTCCTGCACATTTGCTATCAACATTGGAAAACATTCAATCGCATGGTCCATCTATCTATAATACCAGAATAACTGCCTTGTAGGGTTTGGACAGTCCCTGGAAAAGTGTCCTACTTCTCCACAATTATAACAGATTATTTTCCCTCTTCCCTGACCTGTGCTTCCACATCTTCTGCCTCCCCTGCCCCTGGTTGGGGAGCCACC
This sequence comes from Pinus albicaulis, assembly GCA_034641835.2. Taxonomy (NCBI): domain Eukaryota; kingdom Viridiplantae; phylum Streptophyta; class Pinopsida; order Pinales; family Pinaceae; genus Pinus; species Pinus albicaulis. Next base: position 107,036 of record JAXQQM020077525.1, read on the forward strand.
TGTGCTCAAGAGGTATCTTGCTGAGGACGGATCTGACTGTACCTTATATAGGTTCCCTTGATCAATCATCTAATCATACATCTTATAGTTATGTTCATCATGTCCTACTGACCTACAAAACCTGCACCATTGCTGCTTTACTTCTAGGAAATATGTAGTGAGGTGGGGACAGTGGTTTGTGTCGTGCAGCCCCACAATGCAACAATCATCGCACCATAGTGCTAGCCCACTTGATCCTACAACTTCCCTTTGGCACAATGGACTAGGTCCCCCGACCTATATATAGTCTGCTAACAGAGGGCGGTTATCTTTGGTGTGACCATTCGTCCTGCATCGTATGCACCATATTTCGGGGCTAGCTTCTCCTCCTCGCTCCTTTCGTAGATTCTAGATCTCCATGTGCATCACCTCCAATTGTCCTTGGATCTATTGGATTCCCAACTGGATATAATCTCTGGGCACATATTCTAACTTCATAGCGCCTTCCAAAGCTTTTTCCTGCGATTCAAAAGTTTGGTGACCCATATGTACACACAAGTGAGGCAGCAGCATAGCAATGAACCATTCTGTGTGATTTCTGTCATCATAATGAAATCTTCCTTCTTTGGACACCTTCTTTAGTAGTTGATCAGCCTCCCACATAGAATCAGAAGGCCCCTACTTGAAATTTTTTAGATCAACCACTATTTAAGAGTAGGACTTAGGCTTCTTGAATTATTGCTTCAAGGTATTCTTAATCTCTTCAATGGTTGTGTTCGCATGCTGGCCGATGTATCCCATGTACTAGTCAAAAGCTCTTCCTTAAAGGACATGGGATAGCTATGCCGTATTCACCACATCACTAGCTACATTCTGTGTAGTCCATACCAATCCTACAACAAACCAGAACTGATCCATGTCTTCATATCCCACGCCCTTAAAGGTAGGAAACTTGATGTGTGCAGCCATGTTGTCTTCTGGCGGTGGCGGAGGTGTAGGTGAATTCTTAACCCTATGCTGGTTGGAAAGTGGTGTGGCTGGAGGGCTCTGTTCAATGGCTTCTCTTACCAGACCGTAGACATATCTATCTCCTTCTTGGTTGGTACGATAGTATTTTCCACTTCATGTCATACTCACGTCCATATTAGAGGTCATTCATTTGGTGTGGCTACATAGAATAATCTTTTCACACAGTAATATCTTAATCAGCAATGGTAAGATGTTCATAAACATACCCCAGAAACCCCTGAATAATATTCGGTCTGCTTCAGAGTAGGAGACGAAATGATTGATGGAAAATTATGTCACAAACCCTCCTAACACACTATCCACCTAGTGGTCCATCATGCGAGTGATGGTGTTATCAGTATTCTCTAACTGCGAGATCAATTCAGGGGTCCATTGTGTGACCTGCTCATCCTTCCAACACTTCTGAAATTCAACAAAACTTGTTAGCCACTCCCGGAGCTCGATCGTAATTGTTACAAAGAAGATCTCATAGATCTCCGTGAAAATATACCTATTCTTCCACTCATCGGTGGTCAACCTCTTACTGTAGTTTTCTTTTACTACGAGTTCCTAAAATTGCTCTTCAAACCAGTCATCAATTTATTTTCTTTCAAGTTTCCAATACGGCGTTGGCATTACCCAATCCCTCTCTACAAATGCTCCTAGTCTCGGAAATAGAACCATTTTTTGGCTCAGGGGGTCCTGACTTAGGTTTGGAGGTTAAGGTTTGCCAACAAACCCCTATACTATTGGCCCTTTCAGCAGTGGCCTGTGCTCACCTGAATCAGTATGGGAGGGTGATGGAACTAGGTTTTCACACCCCAGGAGAAGGTAGGTAAGTCAAGCTGAGCTACGTTCGAATTCACAATTACCAGATCGTATATCCTAGAACCCAGATCTATAGATCCCTTTGCATCAATACCAATTATAATCACAATAATCAACAAATCATAAATCCACAGAACAATAACGTAACTATCATGGATATTCTTGCATAAAGTATAAGAGAGAGATCTAGATTAGATGTCAACAAAAAATAAGAAAATAGCACAGTTACTTTCGTAGCTTAACACAGAACCATGCATAACATAGCATATATCATAGATTCACATTAACAGATTTAGATATTCCACAACCTTTTGCTTTCATTAATCCTTCATATCCTTTTACAATACCCAAAACCCAACCTATGCACATAGCAGTAGGGTCCGCACATAGCAGGACTGAGGATCTCCATGCACACATCTAGTAGGAGTCCTTTCCCCAATAATTGAGATAGATATACTAACTCGTAATTCACACTAATATTGATTCATACCTACCTATTGACTCAAAATGTCGTTCTATTTATAATTATCTAGCCTAATCTTTCATGTGGTCCACAAAATATGGTTTGCGGACTCTAGGTCTACCCGTTGGCCCATTACAATGCTTTCGGGGCTTTGACCCACCCCAAAACCCCTGTGCTAGACTAAAATATGCCAAAACTATACAAAAATACTCAAAAATGTCCAAATTCCTAGCCTTTGGAGGACTTTGTTCCAACAGAGGCCAGAGGCATGTTTTTTCTTCACATAGTGCTAAGGGGGCCATGCCTTCTTCATCAGTAAAACCGATAGACAAGGGAAAGGAAAAATCTACAGTGCTTATCATTGTTGAGCAGGAGGACAAACATGAAATTGAGTAGGAGTTTCCGTTATTGAGATTGATGAGGAGGATGAGGATAGAGTCACTAGTTTAGTGATCAGAGGCAAGGAGGTCAAGATTAGTGAGCTTCAAGCTAATCTTGATAGAGCACAGTACGTGATTGATTTCCTTGAGCTAGAAAATCAGCAGCTTAAGAATAAGCAAACCATCAGTGAAGTCAAAACAATTAGAGCTCAAAGAGAGGAAGGAAAGGTAAAGGCCTTGCTCGAGAGACCTTAGGAAAATTTTATGAGACTGATGATGAGGAAGATCAACTTCGGAGATGGAGACTAATTACAATTAGGCTAAAGAGGGATTTAGCTCGGGAAACGAAGAAAGAGGCTGAATTGGCATAGCAGCTTACTCTGAATGAGTTGCATTCCATAGAGATTAGCAGAGACAGAGAGGCTTGGCCTTAGAGAGCCAATTTTCATCCAGAGGGCCTGATAAAGAAGGCAAAGAAAGATGCTGACATTCAGAGGAAGATGGAAAAACACTAGGCCACGAGAAACAAGATTGCAAGGGCCAATCTCAAACGCGCCCATGCAAAGATTTGGGCTTTGACCGAACAAAGGGAGAAAAAAAAGTTAGATATACTTTTTGAGGTGTCTCTTCATGCATAAAACCCTTAAACAACAAGTGACCTTACATTTTTGACAAATTTTTTCACTTTTTGGTAACCATGTGAAATTTTTTACTTTTGGATAGTTTAGCACGCAAAACATTTTCTAAACGCACAGTGCCACTGGCATTGTATTTTTTTTTGGGAGATACAAATGGAAAATGGTCAGCATATTCATGTTCATAATGATGAGTACATAAAACTTAGCAAGTTTCAGGAGATTTGGAGTAGAACTAGTCCCTCAAAGAGGCAAAAAACCACCAAACAATCGTGTTTCTGCCCTCTTTTTGACCCTTGTGCTGCGTGTTTACCAGTCTTGGGAGAATAGGTTTTTGACAAGGAAGATGGATACCATTTTGGAAATTGAAATAATATTTGGAAACTAGACTCAGATACCTTGCCAATGAGCTATCATGGAGCTGATTGAAAGAAGGGGAAGGCCTCCAAAAGTGGCATACAAAATAGGTCAATATTTCTATCATGCCGCTGTGCTCTTACCGGGAAATTTACATTTTCATGAGTTTCATCAAATTTTGAAGTTTCACTTTTTACTTGGGTAAATGAAAAAGTTACCAATTAAAATTTCATATTTTACTTTTACCTATGGTTGATAAATTAGGTAACTCACTAGTTGAAGTCAAATGTATTAGTTCTAAAAGATAAGAATGAGTTACTTTCCTCATCCCAGACTCTAGCTTTCATTTCAGCTTTTGATGTAACAACTATGTCACCTCATGGATTCAACCACTGAGGATGAGAGGAAGTGTTTTTGATGCCTATAAGGCAGGGATAATTTTAAGGATGGAAAATTATCTTGAAGTTTAAAAAATTGGCGAATCTCACTAGTCCCTAATATGAAAACTATAAAATGTTTGTTGATGTATTTATAAAATTATTCAAAATTATAATGATATTACATATATTTTCTATATAATGTTGGCAATTTTCAAGGTAAAATAATTTTATATTGTAAAATTTGGGCGAATCATTTTTATAAAAAAATGGAGATTGGCGAATCTTTTTTTTTGGAAAAACCACGAAAAATTAGCCCACCTGCGAATATTAGCCCCTAAAATTTTCCATGCTATAAGGTGTATTTTTTCAGTCATTTTAATGGTTGGCATCAATTTCAAAGATTGTGTTTATCAAGTATCATTTTGGCTTGGACATTAAGGGAAAATTGTAGCTATTTTCTTGGGATGCATGTGGTATGAGTTTTAGACATAGTTTCCTCTCTGTTATCAATTTGTTTGAATGTATTGTTAACTCAGAAACCATTTCATGTATATAATATACTAGATTTCAAGTTGAAAGGTAGAATCCGTATTTATTTCTACTCTATTTTGGGAAGTTTAGTATAATGTGTTCATTCTCCTTAGTTTAGGGAAAATACATTCCAGATGCTTTCCCTAGCTCCTCACTATTATTTTGATGTCATTTAATCCAGTTTTGAATGTTAAAAATTTTGCATACCTTTCCCCATCAAATAGATTACAATTTCATCCTCTTGGCCCTAATTTTTCCCCTTGACCTAATCCTGGTTTAGTGAGCCCAACCCTGAAATCAAAATCAAAACCCCTTGTACTCCTTAGCTAGCCTAAAACCTTTTTCATCCAACCCTCTTGGTTTTGATTCTATCAAGAGATCCCTCTCTGACTTGGTAGGGCTATATACCAAGTCTAAATTTTGGTTTTAGGTTACCTCAGGATTTCCTTTTTTAGCCCGAGGTTCATTCTGAGCACTAACATTCCTCTTCCCAAAAAGAATCCCCCATATCCTTCATCCATTTTCCCTGATAGGACCCAACATATTGTTATTGTCTCGTCATATTAGCTAGGGTATCATATAAACCAGTGGGTATATGTGACCATAATATATTTTATGTCTATCCTTTCATGAGATTATAAGCCCTTAATCATGTTCAATATTGGCGAATTCCTTGCTGATGCCATCCATAATCAATTATTAAAGTTTCAGACGAGGAAGTGTTCAAATACACTTTAGTTTTGGTATATAATTTTGTTTATTTTTAGGCCAGCAGATTCCAATTTGAAATGAAAAAAATCAATGATGACTCTCAGCCTCAATCAATCATCTTTTTTACCACTTTGATAATGAAGGAGAAGAATAACTATACATATAAGAGCTTCTTTTTATTCATTTGTACATCCAACAATGAATATACTCAGCAGTACAACATAGCCAAGGATAAATGAGGAAATCAAGAAGATTATGTAGTTGAAAGATGAAGTGAGAATAGGATATTGGTACTTCTACCAAAATTATACTGAGATCAGAATATATGGATGGGAGTTTCCCCCCTACGAGCTACCAAAGTTTGTCTCCATGAGGATCTTTGCCTTGGAATACATAAGACAAATGATCGATGCAGATGAAGTCTAATTTATCTCTGCCAAGAATAAATCCCAATTTAGGATGAAGTCAAAAATTGGCCCATTTATTTGTAATAGAAAAGTATCAGGGGAGGATGTTGATAAGATGCTAAAGGGCATGAAATTCAATCACAGTCTCACCTAGTCTTATGACCCATTGGGGATCATCTCCAAGAAAAGGGTGGAGAAAAAATCAACACCATATATCCATAAACACAAGCCTAAGATAGAACAATACATGAATCAAGAAGAGTGGGCAACAAATACACTGCAGCAAGCTGACGAATAGGTGATCTCCACCTCCAACATTCAAACCCACACTCCACAGGAAAAGAAGACTACAAAATACAAAGAGGATAAAGGAAAATAAGTAGAGAAAGAAACAATAGGTAAGAGGCCAAGAGTATGTAGACTGATACATGAAGCAGATAATTTAAGATGAAATATATAAAAAGAGCTAGATTCCACATGGACATAGACCAAAACAATGAAAAAGAACAACAAATAGTCATCCCCATCAGGGGACTCTCCAAGTTCATCTCCAGCAGGTGGCCAGACCATTTTCTCCGCATATTTAGCCACCATTCCTTTCCAGCAGTAGAACTTACAAACTCCCACATCCACTTCCAATATAGGGGGGAATAAGGAATACATATTTGATACATTCAGAGAGATTAAGAGGAATAATGAAATTCTCAAAACAAGAACCTACAACCAGTTCTAGAAACAGACAAGAAGTACACTGAGTAGGATTTTATCAATCATTGATTCGGAGTAAGGGAAAATGAGAGTTGCCTTCTTACAAACACATATCTCTCAGCCCAAAGCACTTGCAGACTACAAGCACACTAATTTTGATTTCGATGTAAAAGATATGCATCCAATAGATTAGATGGAAATGGATAAGAAAACTAGAGAAATGATTTCCCCCACCTTGACTAGCATTTCCATGAGCTTATCCAAACTGCGGGTATCTTTGTCTAGCTTTCAAGCTCAGATAAATATGGAGAAGATATCTTCGCTTTCCAAACACACAAGAATCAAATATTTAGAGGATTTCGTAGTGAATATTGGGTATGACCCAACCAATGTGGAGGTTGTTGTAGAAATATTAAAGAACAAGAATGCTGGTGTAGCAGCCCTCAGGAAACATCTCAAACCGTCTACAAGTGAAGACCCCTTGATAAAGGACATTGAAGAAAATGAAGCACAAAAGGCTGAGATGATGATGTTCATCATGGAGAATCCTCCACAGTTAAAAAATATTGATACATATATGGAAAAGTAGTGAAAGAAAAGGAGAATGCAGAAATGACCATTATGCCATTAGAGGTTGTCCCAATTTCATTTATTCCTATAGAAACACCATCAATAGCAGGCACATTAGGTGGTGTAGATAAATTAGAAAAATCTATGGAGAACATTACCCTTCAAACAACTGAGATTAAAAAGCTTGAAGAAAAAATAAACACTCTCAAGGATTTGAAAAAATATCAGAAAATGCCCATGAGATTGAGATATAAAGGGCTCAGAAACAAATTGAGAAATTAATCAAGGCAGAGAGTGAAACTCGTATTGGACAGGCAAAGGAAATTATTTGGACTGGTATTATTGAGTTAGCCATGAATGAGATATGGCCCTCCATCGAGAAATTTTTTTGAACAGAGAGATCTAATTGGATTAGTGAGTGTTTCCATATACAAGGCCAACATAGAGCTGACAAGAATTCTTGAAACAAAAGATAATATCATTAAGTTCTCGAATTCTAAGAGAAGTTTTTAATTGGAACCAGTAGGAGTTAAGGATAGAACAACAACCATTTTGGAAGACAAGAAGGTACTGAACAAAAATATCTTGGTCACACAGGTAGAAGAAAAGTGTCATCAAATACAAATTGGTGTTAACATATTCTTCAATAGAATTGAACCACTAATAAAATTAGGACTTCCGTCTCTTTTTGTGATAAATGGAAAGCTCAGGCATAGGCCAAATTATTTCAAGAAGATAAAGGATATTTCCAAGGACACTAAAAAATTTTCAGGAATCAAAGTTTCAATCACTGGAAGAGCCTTCCTAGAGGCTATGGATAATGACCTATGCATTCAACATGAAATTAAGAAAAATTTTCGGTTAAGGCCAACATTCATGAGATACATAGAGACACATGAAATATACATGAAGGTAATTAGAATCAAGATTTTTAATCCACAAATATGGAAAAAATTGTGTGACTACAAGGAAGGATGACAACTTAGTACATCAGGGGAACAACCAACTCAGTTCATCAATTAATTCCATAGACCAAAGTATTAGTTCAACATATCACCCTGAGATATTCTAACACAACAATGAAATACAACACATAGTAACAACTTTATGAATATTACACCCAATTGTCACAGCTATTCTAATTTTTCCATGTGGTGGTCACATTTGTCAATTTTTAGTTATCATTGTAATAAATAGCCGATTGCCTATGTTGATATGGCAATCACTAGGAATTAGTTTAAATACTACATTTCTATTTAGTATTAGGGGTTGGACCATAGTGTAATGTTCGCAAATTTTGTTTCAATAAATTAGAACATTAGATTTTGATAATTTCACTTATAAGTTGAATAATTGGGTTAGGAGGCCCAAATAAAATAAAAACATGAATAAAATCCCTCTAGTATGAAAAGGGATCAGCCATGGAACTAGATTTCACACCCTCATGTGTGAAAGGAGACTTTTTCAAAGAGGCTTGGTTAAGTTTGACCAAGTCAAACAGTGTAGGGTATGAGGTGGAAAGCACTACATGGGACAACGTAGAGATAGAGGAGGGAATATTTCCTTATGGAAGAAACCCTAATGGATTGGGACCCATGGAGAGGGAGCTCTCATGTGTTTAAAAGGAGGGCAAGGAAACCATTGTTTCTCATGTTATGGATTATTGATTTTATTTTCTATGCAGACGATTGTGCATTCTTTGCTGCTTAGCAAGAATTTCCGGGGAATTACTATTTAGGATTTATTCACCCTCTTGAGAGGAATCTTGAAGTGTTTTTTTTCATTCTCTACACTCCTTGGCTTAAGTCCAAATAATCCTTCTCCAGGACAACATTATTGCTGCAACAACATAATTCTGTGTTGTAGGGTGTTGCAGTGGAGACTCCACAACACCTCTTCCATCTCTTGCTTTTCAGAGGGAGATTATTTCTTTCCTTTTGGAGATCATATTGGAATCTTTGGATCTAATTTTCAGATCTTGGCACTTGGACATAATATTATATTCCACCTACTGCGCAGTCCCTCTTAGTGATTGTGTTATTTTCATGGAGTATCTGCAGTGAGGGTTTGAAGATTGATTCGAGGGTGAGATCTCAAGTGTAAGGATCATCCTTCCACTTAGGAGATCCATTGGAGGAGGTATACTTCAGATTTTTCATCATCTTCATCCTTCTCTACTTAGTTCCAGATTTGAGTTGCAGCTGCTGCCCAATAACTCTGACATTTTTGCCAATTTTGTATATTTCAGCCAATCCTTCGGAGAATTGATGTATTATTGTTTCTATGGGTTAGAGATTTGCTCCCCTATTTTATTTGAGCCATATATTGTCATATATTTTAGTTATTATGTAATATGGAGTAGTACCTCTCATAAACTGTGTCCTCATAGCCTAGTTTTATGTAGAAATAACAATGTTCTTCTACTTTCATGTACATGTCTTGTTGAGGCCTGCGTTACCTATGTTGAGTGGATGTTTCCTCAAGAACTTGTACTCCTTTTTCTGCTATACATTATTCATTGGCTATTCATATATTCATATGCTCATGGTTGTAAAATAATGATGTCTTTCCAGCTCTTGTGCTTACATTGTTGCAACCCCTTCATCTAGCACTTTTTAAGGACATCTAAGTGTAGTAGATCTATTTAATCACCTTCAAGGGATTTCTTTGTAGCCATCTCTTGGATTTGAGACTTAGATACATTGATATAAGTAATCCAGATCCTGGTTTCAAATCATGTAGTAGCCATTACTGTAAAATGTGTTTTCCAGTCATGCCTTGCTAGCTATCCCGAGTTGGGAACATTATAGTGGTATCAGAGAAAATTTCTTGGCTCAGTCAGTGAGTCTAAGCCCAAGAATATCATAATGTTGAAGAATATGAGATTTCTCTCATCAGTGTTTAGATCAAGAGAGATACTCTCCAAGGAGGTCAAGAATATTGAAGAAGAAGAAGAGGATGGACCATGCACTTCCTATTCTCATCAAGAAGAATACATTGAGCATGAAGGAAACTTGTATTATTAGACTCTAAATGATTACCTTGTTGAGTACAGATCTCAACCTAGAGCCTTCAAGGAGACTCTATATTTCCCTCATTTCATCCAGTTGAAGGAAGAGAAGAGACCTTGCAGCAGAAGAGAAATCAAAGGAAATAGATTTTTTGTGTCCACCTTTGTTGGGCTATCTACAGCAAGAACTTGGGTGAGGAAGCTGGAGGAATTTTTCTTACTACATCCTGTAGTAGGAGAAGAAGCTGTTGAAATATCAGCGCTGTACTTGGAGGATGAAGCCTATTTTTGATGGTGCAACCACTTGAGCCATGCAAGGGTGGATACTTTTACAGAATTCACTCAAAGGTTGATCCAAAACTTTGATGGCGAAAGAGAAAAGGAGGAAAAGTCCTCACCACCACTTGAGGAGATTTTTCCTAACGCGTTCAGACTCATGAAGAGACAGCCACATGCATCAGCAATTGAGGCATCCAACACTTGGGACGAAGGAACTCTTGCATCCCTACAAGAAGTTCCCAAAAATCATCAAGGTATGAAAATATTTCCACATTATATTATTGCAGTAAATTCTTTTGATCAATGTGGAGATTTACTTTCACATGACCAAAGGTCAAATCCCATTTCTACCATAGAGCAACTTGGTTGCACTGCATTGTGCAACATGAAAACACTCAATAAGGAATCAAACCATCATTCTCATGAGCCATTGTTGGATTGTACATCACACTTGAAGTTGGGGTTTGAAGAATTGAAGGAAGATGGTAGACATCTTGGAGTGACAAACCCTTTCTCCTTTCAAGATGACACTTTCTCAATGAGCTCCTCTTAGCTCAAAGAGGAACTTCTCCTTTGAGAATATCCAAGACCTTATTGGTTTTGGAAGACTATTGTTGAGAGGGAGATCTCATTGGAGGTGCACTTCAACACACAATGGAGTGCAATGCTTTCCTTCTTTTCTCATGAGAGCAGATAGAAGATGGAGGACATCTTAGGATGGATAACATCTCTCATGCTTGTGTTGGAAATTTCTTGATCCATACACATCATGATGGGAGGTTTTTTCCTACCAACTATTTGTGTCCTTATAGGGACTCATTGATCCTTGAGAAGATTTCATTTCAAAATCCCATGAGGTGCAAAGATAAGGATTTGGTTTGGGAGAATGGTAGCCCTCATGGGAGGAGTACCAAGATGAAGAGAAGGAGAAAGCATCCACAAGTGATTGAGTGGATGTGGTTTATGAGAAAGGAGATGGGAGGCTACTTGCATATTTATGACACTAGGCAGCAGGAGGCTTGGTTGCGCTGGTTACTCTTGAAATAGTTTTGCCATCACTTGGCATACACTCTGTAGGAGGAAGGAGGAGAGATGATAGGATACTTGCATCATTGGGAAGAATAGAGTATGGATGCATGGTGTTGATGTGATACTCATATCATTAATTTTGTCTTCATCACATTAGTTGTATGATGGAAGTATGGGGAGGCAGCAAAATATTTTGTTGCTTTGATTGTTCTTAGGAGAGAAAGAGCAGATTTTCTCTCACGCTTTGCATGATGTTGCAAGAGGAGGAGATGGAATTATCTCCTTTGTCTTTGATGATTTGGAAGCACTTACATCTTTGGGAGTATTCCATAATTTTTGCAGCATTATCAGAGGAGTCTTTGACAAGGAGCATGTCAAAGAACAGAGCTTTGTACTGACATGAGCTTATTTGCATGAGCTCACAAGGCTCTTACTTTGGAGCAAAGATCTATGGATGGAGTGTCCCCAGGATCGCTTCACTTTAGATGCACTTGGTGAAAAAGGAGGAGGTGATGATGATATAGTAGTATATAGAGGCATCTATCACTATGGCATACTCTTCTTGACTTGGGTTCCCCAGCATGAGGAGGATTGTCTTCTTGCTGCACATGGTTCATTCTTCATAACATGCCAAAACACTATAGAGAACTCATTCATGAACCCATGTACCATATTACTTCCAGCATATGGTGAGGAGTTTGTTTATAAATCCATTAATATTCACACTCTTACCATTACTATGAAGTGCATTGCTTCACAAGAGGGCAAGCTTGTCACATTGCTCCATAATCATTATTGGGCCAATCTATATGATGGAGGCAACCATCTGTTATGTGGCCTTGGGAAAATGTTTTATCATCACATGTATGTTCAGTTGTTGTACTCACACATGTACCATATGAAGACATGCCTAATTAACCATGTAAAAAGAAACATTTTGCCTCGTACTTTTCTCAAGCAGCAGCTTGTAAAACTGCACTGTACACACCTAGGAGACTGTTGGTATCTTCAAGCACCACATGAAACCATCAATATTTCCTTAAATTTTTTTCTGATAATGACATCATTGGCTGATACGGATATGATTTGTATGGGGAGCATGATTATGCGAGAGGCACATGAGTTGGATGTGTCCTCGAGTGGGGAGAATTCTCACATTTTCTGCACTACATGTTCTAATGGGAGCATGGGAGGAGGTATGGCCACCATAGCCACATGTTTGTTCTCTTTTGAGGTGGGCCATGACATTTATATTCATCCATTGTATAATCATGGGCAGGTATGTGGTCATGTATTGATAGCACATTCAGTGATTTACTATTCATTAATATGTGGGATGATTCTTGTATGCCACTTGCCATACTATTTTCTGAAGTTGCAGTGGATGATACTGCGTTGTATCCTTTTGATATATTTTTTGTATTATGTATCATCATGTAAAATTTGCAGAAAAATTATCATTGGGGTACTCTATGATGATCGTGTCCTATTCATCATGGATGAAACATTTTGGGCCATCTTGTTCTTCAATGTTGGAGGAAGACTCTTTGGAGGATTGCTCTTCACTTTGCCATTTGAGGGACATACTTTTGCAGCCCAGGATCAACACATACTCTACACTCATCATGAGTGGGGAGAAGGATAGTATGGGTAGGATATGATGCTTACAGTGTTCATATTTTCAGCCCACCTTCATTTCAGGAGCTTGAAGTGAAAGGATATTTACAGGAGTTGCCTTGTTGGAGAGGTGGCTCATTTTATCTGAATGATTTATTGGGGATGGAGAATTTATTTGGGGAAGATGTTTTCCCAAAAAAAATTAGTCTCCATTCCTTGGGGGAAACTTCTCAATTCTATCCTTACAGTTTCTTGAGGACAAGCAATATTTGGGAGGCGAGGACTGTAATGCTCCCAATTTTTCCTTCAATAAATTGGAACATTAGATTTTGATAATTTCACTTATAAGTTGAATAATTGGGTTAGGAAGCCCAAAGAAAATAAAAACATGAATAAAATCCCTCTATTATGAAAATGGATCAGCCATGGAACTAGATTTCACAACCTCATGTGTGAAAGGAGACTTTTGCAAAGAGGCTTCGTTAAGTTTGACAAAGTCAAACAGCACAGGGTATGAGTTGTAAAGCACTACATGGGACAATGTAGAGATAGAGGAAGGAATATTACATTATGGAAGAAACCCTAATGGAGTGGGACCCATGGAGAGGGAGCTCTCATGTGTTTAAAAGGAGGGGAAGGAAACCATTTTTTCTCATGCTATGAAGTATTGATTTCATTGTCTATGCAGACAATTGTGCATTATTTGTTGCTTAGCAAGAATTGCCGGGGAATTCCTCTTTAGGATTTCTTCACCCTCTTGAGAGGAATATGGAACGGTTGTTCTTCATTCTCCACACTCCTTGGCTCAAGGCCAAATCATCCTCATCTAGGACAACGTTATTGCTGCAGCGACATAATTCTGTGTTGCAGGGTGTTGTAGTAGAGACTCCACAACACCTCTTCCATTTGTTGTTTTTTAGAGGGAGAGTATTTCTTTCCTTTTGGAGATCATATTGAAAGCTTTGAAGCTAATTTTTAGATCTTGGAACTTGGCCATATTATTCTATTCCACCTACTATGCAGTCCCTCTTAGTGACTGCATTATTTTCATCGAGTATCTGCAGTGATGGTTTGCAGATTGATTGGAGGGTGAGATCTCAAGTGTAAGGATTAGCCTTCCACTTAGGAGATCCATTGGAGGAGGTCTACTTCATATTTTTAATCATATTCAGCCTTCTCTACTTAGTTCCATATTTGAGTTGCAGTTGTTGCCCAACAACTCTGGTATTTTTTCCAATTTTGTATATTTCATCCAATCCTTCGGAGGATTGATGTATTATTATTTCTAAGGGTTAGATCTTTGCTACCCTATTGTATTTGAGCCATATATTGTCATATATTTCATTTATTATGTAATATGGAGTAGTACCTCTTATAAACTGTGTCCTCATAGCCTGGGTTTATGTAGAAATAGAAGTGATCTTCTACTTTCATGTACATGTCTTATTGAGGCCTACATTGCCTATCTTGAGTGGATGTTTCCTCAAGAAATTGTACTCCTTTTGCTGCTATACATTATTCATTAGATATTCAGATCTCCATATGCTCATGGTTGTAAAATAACACTGTCTTTCCAGCTCTTGTGCTTACATTGTTGCATCCCCTTCATCGAGCACTTTTTGAGGACATCTAAGTGTGGTAGATGTGTTTAACCACCTTAGAGGGATTTCTTTGGAGCCATCTCTTATATTTGAGACTTAGATACATTTATCTAAGGAATATAGGTCCTAGTTTCAAATCCTATATGAGCCATTACTCGAAAATGTGTTTTCCATTCATGCCTTGCTAGCTATCCCAAGTTGGGAACATTACACATAGATTGTAACATTTTTCTATTGGAGCATTGTAATTTTGGAGCTAGAGCATCAATAATAAAAGACCATTTTGAAATATTATTAAGTTGTATTTTCTTGGTGATGTCTTTTATTTACCCTGTTTATTTTTTTCCATGGTTATTTCTTTCAAGGTATCATTTAATTTCTAATAGTAAAAAAAAAATCTAAAGATTGAGATTTGTTGCATAGAGAACCTTAATTGAGGCTATATTTACAATATAAATTATTTTCTTCTAAGGTCTGGCTAAAAAATAATTGATTTCTTTTTAATCGCTACTAAAATCATTTTTCTTTCATCTCATAATTCACTATGTTTTAGAGATCCAGTAAATACAGTTAGCTTGCCTTTCAATGGCTCTAGAAAAATTTATGCAACCACCCAAATTTTTATGAATCCATAGCCCAATGGCAACAATTTAAAAATATCCCTTAAACCAACCAAAACTATTAATCAAAGAGAAACCTTCAAAATCAGTTTAACTATCATAATATCAGAAAAAATTAAAAAAAAAAGTGAAATATTACAGAGAGATCCCACTCTGAGTCTAGGAGGGCTAGATCCTAAGCTCCAAAGTAGTTTGATGTTTTAATTTTAAGATTATTATTTCCAATATTAAAATAATAGAATGATAACATAATTCATGGTGGATGAATGGGCATGAAGTGCTTCCCGGACTGAGGTGGTACGCCCATGGCATCTTATTTTGGATGCATGGTCTACTTTGAGTGATGAATGCCATGGAGGGGGAGGATCCACTGACCAACGAGGATGTTCATCACGTGCAAGGTGGGGATATGATAAACATGGTCGGTTGTTTGGGACCCATGGTTGATTTATTATGGAGAAATGATTTCATGATAAGAAAATTTTCTCTAGGACTCTATCATGCTACGGATAGAATGATACCTACTCTGGAACCTTCGGTGACTAGGGCAATATTTGCTTTCTTGTGATGTACAACACCTACAAGAAAATACCCCAAGTGAAAGCATATTTCTCATTCAAATATTATTGACAACATGTGGTGAATCAACAGAGGATAAGAGATGGAATACCTGGTGGAACTACATTTTTTTTTCTTTTTTCGGATATGTGAATTTGTGGAGCATCCTTTGGGTATTATGAGGTGTTGATCAATGTGTTTCTTTCGGTTACACAATTAGGTCCTCTGAGTTCTCATTATGGTCCTTCAAATAATTTGAAAAGGGTGACATATAGGCCAATATGGCTCATTTCAACTCATTTGTGACATTTGAATGTTTGAGGGTTTGAGAGGTCAAAGGTTGTTGCTGAGATTTTCTTGTTGTTGTGGTTAGCCTATGCACCCATGATTCGCGCTACTAGAGTTAGGTAGGCCCTAGAGCATCCAGATTTTAGTTATTTCAGTGTGACTAGGCAGGTGTCAGTACAAACTGGGTTTGTATAGAACCCTATCAATTTTTTTCCTTGACCACGCAAGCGATCAAGGCATGGCCGTGGAATCTTGTAATGTTCCAAAATTTGAACAACTACACTATTGGGAATAATATGAATTATTACCAATGTGCAGCTTCAGAAAATTATGAGCTTGGAAATGTGGAGCAACTCAATAGATGTAAAATAACATCATACTAGAATATATAAGAAACTTTGCAAGATCTTGACCAATATTCTCCTTCCCGGGTGGGGAAATGCAGTAATACCGAGCATAAAATAGCTGTCTTCAATAAATAACGCTATATAAGTTTATATTGGTACTTGGATACCTTATAATACATTATATAAAACTTATATGTAGAATTAGAGGTGAAAGAAATTATTCTATCTCATATAAACATATCTTCCCGAATCTATGCAGCTAAAATAAGCCAAAACCCCATGTAGCAACTACTAAAGTAAGAAATGTGTTATTCCAATGAGGGTTTATGCAAAAAATTATGGAAGATCTCTGATATGAGTCTTAATTAACCAAAAAAATAGATAAATATAAGTTTACAAGCTTATACAGTGAAACAAGACATCCGGCAAGGTTTCCGGCAAAATGCATGAAATAAGAAACACTATAGAAAAAACGCAGTTTCTAAAAATATATATTAATATTGGCTGAATAAATCATATAATGGATGAATAGTACATAAATAGCTCCAAAGGCCTCTCTAAAAAAACTTTTGAAGGGAAATAGGCACCTCCTCCTCGAGAAATAACATAAAATCAAAGGATGCAACACTGTTGTTGCTGCCTCTACATGAATGACGTAGTTTTCTAAAGGAAACTATGTTGTAGCTGAATATGAATGAATGGCCCCAAGAAAAGTACTGAAATGAAGCTCAGATCCTTCTCTCTTGATCCCTTAACCAAGCTGATCCAAAGAGAGGATGGAATTCCTACACAAGAATTCCTTGAACTAAGTAGTGCAACAACTCCGGCTAAACAACTGAAGTATGCAATTGGTCTCCTGAACAAGAAAGATGAATACATGAATGAATCTCCTTTGATGCTATTCCCTCCTTTTATATTTTGTGGGCCTCCTTATCCTGGACCCCACAAAATGTTGAGGTGACTTCCTCATGAAGCTTCCTCTTTCAAAACTGCGTTGCCCTAGCAAGCTTCCCTCCCCTTGTGGCTGCGCTGTTGACTTTGGTAAACTAAAAATAATCCACCTCCAATAGCTCTTTTCACACTATAGACCTTCAATACAATTTACATATGTGTGTCTTTGGCTGATCCTTTTTCAAATTGAATTGTTTTACTTAGGTGATCTCTTCCTCCTCAAGAATGGATGTTGACTTAGTCAAACTTGACTACGTCCTCATCTATTTTACCTCTGTTCACACTTGTAAGTGTAAATTTAAACTCCTGAAGTGATCCCCTTCCTTATTAAGGTGGAATTTATTTATATTTTTATTAGTCATGAGCCTCCTTACCCATTTATTCCTCTCCTAGGTGAAAGCATCAAAATCTAATATTCCAATTTGATTGTGTGCAAATTTTGGAATATTACAGTCCTCCCCTCCCAAATGTTTCTTTTCCTCAAGAAACTACAAGGATAGGACTGAAGAGCACCCTCTTATCCCCTACATAAACCTCATAAGATAAAATCCTCCAAAGATCAAGGTGCTGTATCATCAATATATCTCCAAGTTGCCCCTCCCAAGTGTGTAAGTTATCTAAATAGCTGGAATTATGTGATAATGGATCATCCATGGAGGAAAAAATGGGTTGTTTGAAGGTAAGCTTGGGGCATGAAGGCTGATATATATTGGGATTCATCATCCCCATTTGAATTTATCCTCCCCAAGCTATCAACCAAGAAAAATGAGTCACCCTCCAAAATGGTAACTCATGCAAATCATTCTCCACCTGAAGCTCTGGCAAAGTATGTGGGCTGAAATTTTGGTCATGGTAGACATAGTAGCCTACCCCACACTGTCTTCCTCTCCACTTAAGACAAGTGTAAATGATTTTATGATCTTGGGCTGAAATAAGGTTTCCCTCCAATGGAAAGAAGGAAACTAAACCTCCAAAGGTCCCTCTCCCAGCGTTGTGAGTCAAGCTGGCCCAAACAATCATATGCATGATGGACAAGAAATAATCATCATATGGCACCCCATCCATCTCATGGACCTCCTCCTTAAGAAATAAATATGTTTCTATAGAGGCCATGTCTCTTCCCATGCTCCCCTCAGAGCATGCAATGCAGTAAGTGTGCGGATGCTCCTCCCCCAAGAACACACCCGCTTCATGTTTTCCTCCTCCAATCATGCTCCTCATAGAGGAAAGAACAATGTCATAAAAGAGGATCATGATCAACAACATAATGAGAGAAATACTAAAGGTTTTATGTGGTGCTGGAAGGTTCCAATAGTCTCCCAAGTGGTCACAACACAGTCTACCCCACTGCAGCTTCAGAAAATGGTATGGAAAGTTGTCTCTTGACAAATGGTTTGCTATATAAGTCATCACACCCACTAATGAATAGTATATGGCTAGAGATGTCAACTAAGAGCACAAGAAGAAACCATATGCTTTCCCTAGATCATACATTAGATGGTTGTCTCCATCATAATAGCTAGCCAAAAATAGACCATGGAGCCTAAAGAAAAGCTTGCCCCTTTTTAGAGCAATGCACTGCAATGAAAAGGTAAGAGCATGCAAATATTGTATGGAACAATCAATAAATTCATAAACAGGATTCTTACCATGTAAGGGAAGTAATAAGGTGTCAGGATCCATAGATGAACTCTTCGTAGTGATAGAACATGTTCCTATGAAGAGGAATGAATCATGTGCTGCATAAAGGTCCTCCCCCTCATGCCTTGAAACCCAAGTCAAGGAGATCATATCATAATGAAAAAGGATTCCATTCACCCCTCTACCAGTCTTACCTCCTCTATGCCCATCATGTGCATCAAATATGAAGTGATCCTGGGAACACCCCATTAACAAGTTGCTACTCCAAAGTGACAGTGTTGTTGGCCTATGAAAATAGGCTCCTACCAACTCATAAATCCATCCTTTGATAGGTCCAATGTCAAAGACTCCTCCCATAATGTTTCCATCCAATCCCATTGCAACATCATGTAGAATGTGAGAGCAACTCTGCCCTTGCTCTCCCTCAATCCTCCAGAGCAACAAATGCCTTTGTTGCCTCATCATACCTCCATCATACAATCCATGTGGTGAAAAGATCACATCATCATAGTACTCCCACACTCCTTGCCATATGATGCAAGTACCTTGCCAAGTCTTCTTCTCGCACATACCCTTGGAAAAAAGATATGTGTCATGGTGGCCAAACTCCCTCAAGAGTAGCCAACGCCGTTTGGCTTCTTGCTGACCTGTATCATAGAATTTTAAGTGGCTCACTAGCCTCTTTCTCTTCTCCCACATCCAATCAAAACCATGTGGATGCCTTCTGTCATTCTTCACCTTAGCATTCTCCCCATGTGGGCTATCATCCTACACAATTAGCTCCTCTCTTATGCATACCATGAAATGCTATAATTCATTTCCTTGGAGATCTCTTAGAGAGGATCTCATGTCCATGGCTGTCTTGAATCCATCAAGATCCAAGGGTGAAAAAGGTGAAGCCCCTTTCTTGCTATTGTTTGACAGCGCTGATAGTCCCTCCAATGACATAGTGGTTGCATCATACTCCATCTAAAGGTTCGTAACTCCCTTAAAAATATCACACTTCATCCTCAAGGGTTGAGTGTAACTTAACAATGATACATGAGGTCGAGGGTTAAAATATCCCTTGAACCCTTCAAGCTTGCACATCGCAGTGCAATCCTGCAGCTTTATCTCAACAATATCATTTCATCCTGGGCCATATGCAAACAAATATCCAATAAAATTTTCTGAAAAGTTAAGACATGGAAACTTATGCATACCTTTGTGAGCCTTTGGGACATATTTTATGGCTGCAAGAGGTCCTCTCTTCAATATGTTGGCTGATCCAACTACTAGTGTAGAATGCTACTCTCTCAAGGCTATGGCAGTGCTGGTACTTGTCTCCCCCATTGGCGGTGTGGGTATTCTTTCCTCTCATCTTCTCTTATCAAAGGTTCTGATCAGCTCTTGAGTGAACTCAGAAAAATAAGTAACTCTTGTGTGGTTTAAGTGGCTCCACCACCAAGCATTGGCTTCACCCTCCAGGTGTAGCATTGCAACTGCTGCTGCCTCCCTCTCTCCCACTGGATGAAGTATGAAGAATTCCTCAAGATTTCTTGCCCAATCTCTTGCTATAGTTGACCCATCAAATTTAGACAATAGGAATATATTGCCTCTAATTTCTCCTTTACTACAAGGTCTCCTTTCTTCTTCAGTTGAATAAACTAAGGAAAATCTAGGGTCTCTTTGAAAGCCCTAGGTTGGCACTTGTATTGTACCAAATAACCACTCATAATTTCATGCTCTAAGTGGTATCCTTGTTCTTCACTTACTCTACAAGAATAGGAAGTGCATGCATCTTATTCTTCTTCTTAAAACCTTCTAGAGGTCTCACTGCAACTTTCTCCTCCTTGAAACCCTCTTAGAGTTTCAGGGCATTTCTCTTCTTATTTCTTCTTAGATCTAAAAATGGATGAGAATAAGCACATCCTCTCTATCATTTTTTTCTCCTATTATTATTATCTTCTGATTGGATCTTAAATCCACAAGCTGAGCCAAGATGAAAGCTTTGATACCACTGTAATGTTCCAAAATTGGAACAACTACACTATTGGGAATAATATGAATTATTACCAATGTGGAGCTTCAGCAAATTATAAGCTTTGAAATTTGGATCAGCTTAATATATGTAAAATAACATCATACCAGTAGACGTAAGAACCTTTCCAAGATCTTGACCGATAGTCTCCTTCCCGGGTGGGGAAATGCAACAATATCGGGCATTAAATAGTTGTCTTTAGAAAATAACGCTATATAAGTTGAGAATGGGACTTGGATCCCTTAGAATAAATTATATAAAACTTATATGCAGAATTAGAGGTGAAATAAATGATTCTATCTCATATAAGTAGATCTTACTGAATCTATGTAGCTAAAATAAGACAAAACCCCATGCAGCAACTACTGAAGCAAGAAATGCATTATTCCAATGAAGGTTTCTACAAAAAATTATTTAAGAGCTCTGATATGAGTCTTAATTAACCAAACCAATAGATAAATATAATTTTACAAGCTTATACAGTGAAACAAGACATCCGACAAGGTTTCCAGCAAAATGCATGAAATAAGCAACACTACAAAAAACAACATAGTTGCTGCAAATTTGTATTAATATTGGTTGAATAAATCATATAATGGCTGAATAATATAGAAATAGGTCCAAATGCCTCTCTAAAAATACTCCCAAAGGAAAATAGGCACCTCCTCCTTAAGAAATAACATAAAATCAAAGGATGCAACACTGTTGTTGCTGCCTCTACATGAAGGACGTAGTTTTCTAAAGGAGACTGTGTTGTAGCTAAATATGAAAGAATGGCCCCAAGCCAAATACTTAAATGAAGCTTAGATCCTTCTATCTTGATCCCTTAAGCAAGCTTATCCAAAGAGAGGATGGAATTCCTACACAGGAATTCCTTGCACTAAGCAGTGCAGCAACTCCGGCTAAACAACTGAAGTATGAAATTGGTCTCCAAACCAAGAAAGCTGAATACATGAATGAATCTCCTTTGATGGTATGCCCTCCTTTTATATTTGGTGATCCTCCTCACCCCAAACCCCACACAATGTTGAGTTGACTTCTTCATGAAGCTTCCTCTTTCAAAACTGCGCTGCCCTACCTAGCTTCCCTCCTCTTGTGGCTGCACTGTTGACTTTGGTAAACTAAAAATAATCAACCTACAATGCTTGTTTTTAGACTATGGATCTTAAATCTAGTTTAAATATGTGTTTCTTAGGCTGATCCTTGTTCACATTGAATTGGTTTACTTAGGTGATCTCTTCTTCCTCAAGAATGCATGTTGACTTAGTCAAACTTGAATATGTCCTCATCTATTTTACCTCTGTTCACACTTGTAAGTGTAAATATCAGCTCTTGAAGTGATCCCCTTCCTTATTAAGGTGGAAATTATTCATATTTTTATTATTCATGGGTCTCCTTACCCATTTATTCTTCTCCTAGGTGAAAGCATCAAAATCTAATAATCCAATTTGCTTGTGTGCAAATTTTGGAATATTACAAATCTCCATGAAAAGCTAAGGATTTGTGCGAAATTTTTTCACTTGTCAGTGCTTTCTGAGCATGGCCTCCATACCTGTATTTAATACAGGTGCGTGGTCAGTGTGCCTATTTGAGAAACATGAACCCTAAAAGGCCAAGGTTATTTTTGGAAACGTATTGAGAATGTTTTTGAGTTTTTAGTGTTTTGATTTCACTAATGTGTGTCTCTTTGGTGATAGGATGTTGTGGAGGGAGAGATAGTAGCCTATCCTCTGCATGGATGTGGTACAATATGAAAATTATCTCCAACAGTTGGCATGATGGGGTATTATCAAGTTTCTTGAGAATGACCTCCTGTGATCGGAGGATCAGTTACTATGTTACCTAGTCCGTTGTTGGAATAGATGGCGTAGAGTGATCGTGCTGCGAAGATGTGATTTGGCTATCTGTCTAGTGATGGATATTTAATTTTTGATAGGG
The DNA here is from genome assembly GCA_034641835.2 of Pinus albicaulis. NCBI lineage: Eukaryota > Viridiplantae > Streptophyta > Pinopsida > Pinales > Pinaceae > Pinus > Pinus albicaulis. The sequence continues at coordinate 129,892 of JAXQQM020077525.1, forward strand.
ATATTGCCTTAGGGTGATACACTCCCATATCCTCTTCCTCCGTGGAGGGTCAATATTTGATGGTTTGTAGATATTCATTGTGGCAAGGCGCCTCTCAAGGAGGGGTTCATTTTGATAGCTTCGTTGACCGATTTGGCCAAGTAGTGTGCTCTGGCATTGGTTTTGAGACTGACGGGGTCTTCGTCATTGGACAGGGCATTTTGGCTACAGATAGGTGTCTTGTGCTAGCTGAGGTCATGGCACTTCTTTGATTTAACCCATCATTAGTATGACCGGATGGTGGCTCAATTAGAAAAGGTCTGTGATGGATATAAGCTATTCACCTATGCTAGAATCCTCTATAGCATTATGTACAAGAGAGTGGCGTTGTTGAGGCCCATGGTGGTTGTGCCTGTGGGGGGTCATCAGGACCCTCACATGAGGAGATGGGCTCTAGTGATGCCTCACGGTGGGGGAGGTGTAGTGGGTTGTTACTAGAATGCAACCACTGAGGCTTGGTTTGAGGAAAATGTTCAAATGTTCCTCCCTTATCCATACGCTCGGCTGGATTTCCAAGGAGACCCGAATATGGTTCTTCCTATTGGATATTCTTGGGGACCAACGGATATGTTTTTTGTGTTTTATTCTACATTTTTTGAGTATTTATTATTTATATGTGTATTATGATGGCACTGAAATAGCTGTCTTACTCTTGCAATGTTGCCAAGGTTGGGTGCCCTATAGCTCGGTTGGTAGGACACCAACTGAACCTTAGGGTTCAGAGAGCTCCATCTCTGGCCAGGGGTAGGGAGGTGGTCCGGTGCACCTCGAGGGTGGAGTTCCCAATGATGGTGTTGGCCCATATGGAGAGGGTAGTAGTTTGGCTACTACTGAGTGTGTTGCAGCAATCACTCGTGCCGAGGCTGCAGAGGCCCGCATGGTAAAGAAGCTAGCTACCTTAGAGGCTCGAGCCACTAATTTGGTAGACACTTGGGGCTGAGTAGACTAGATAACCCAGGGTATGTCTACCTGTGGGGTTTTTTATTATTTAGAAGATTTATATTTAGTGACACTGATGGCCTGATAGAGGGGCTATCGACCAACTTTGTGCCGTATGGTGGCTTTAGTTTTGACAGCCTCCCTAGTACTTACACTGGGAGAAACTATGGGTCTAGGTGCCCAACTTGGAGGGGCACAGCCCTAGAGATTTTTGTACACATGGGAAGCACCCATTATGGGGATGCTTCCCTTATTTTCGATGACATGTGTATAAGTATTTGTTTCTGACCTGTGGGTCATATAAATGACTAATTATTTTGTATTCAGACATACATTTTTTGGTATATATGTGAGAGATGTATTTTTTGCGGCTCTATATGATGTGTCCATTGTTTATATGTTTTCATGGATGATGTGTATTACTAATGGATATCTATTTTTTTAATTTTTTTTTCTTTTTATGTATGATGGTTTATCTGAGATGCATTACAGTTTATGATGTGGTTAGCTATGCGATCTAATGTCTCATGTAAATTTCTTGGTGCATGTGTGAATGTAATGTGATTAAATTTACATCTTAATATTTTTGGACACAAATATTTTCTAACCAGATGTGAATATCATACGTCAAACTCTTGGTTTAACTACAAAACCAATAACTGGGAATCAAGGTCGATATGCAAGTGGTGAATGCCTTGATTAGAGGAATCAGACATGGGCCCTATGTCGATGTCATATTGTTCCTGATTATTTTTCACTATCCATTGGTGAATAAAGGTGATCAGTCAGGGTGGTAGATGACCCAGGTAGCTACTGCTACATTTTGAGACCATCGTGATGCTCCATTAGCGAATTTAAAGAAATGGTTGGGTTGAAGATCCATTTGTGACAACAGAGTGCTTTGATGACAAGTTTATGATCAGAAATAAAGTTTTGGTATGTGCCCGTTAACTCTACGGTTGAGCCATCTTGGCCATTATGGGTAAAATTTCTTGAGGTAAAGACCATTGACGAGGTTTTTTAGGCTTGTTATGTTGGTCTCTATTAAGATGTATGCCCCCTTTAGGAGACAAGTTTTTATGATATAGGGTCCTTTCCACAAGGTTTTGAATTTTACTGACCCTAAGTATTGTTTTGCAACATCATAGCGGAGGACTGACTCCCCCTCGATAAATGATCGAGGGCTAATGTTGCGAACGAATGATACTTTCACCCACTTTTTATGGGCCTTGTTGTGCTAGAGTGATTCTCATCAACTTTCATCGATGAACTTTAGTTTTACTAAGCGTTTCTATAGAGGTTGGGTGTCACCGAGGAGGTCAATGGTAGCATGTAAGCTTGGGATCTCGCGTTCAAAGGGAATCATGACTTAGACCCTGTATACTAGGTGGAAGGGTGTGAACCCCGTTGATTTTTTCACTACCGTAAAATATGCCTATAGGGCGAAGAAAAACATGTGCTGCTAGTTTGTTTTGTGGTTATTCACCATGTACTGTAACATTGTTTTGAGTACTTTGTTCATAACATCTACCAGTTAGCGAATCATTGACATTTCCCACACCTCTTAACTATTAAAATTAAATTGCAAAATAGTGTGGGGAAAAAATATCCTGCCTGCAAGAATTTTTGGGTGGTGGCCATTCTAGAGAGGTGGCCACCACAAGCTCTGTTGTGTCAGTCATTAATGTCTTGCTCAACTTGGTCGTGGATGAGGAATCGACATAATATGGTGTCGATTCCCTGATTGTATAAGACATCTCGCAGGAGCAGGTATCAATGGGACTAGTGGTGGATTCACCAACAATCATTATGGGTGAGCTGCGGTCTGAAATTTTGGGTTCGTAAAAATAGAAGAATATCTCCATACTAAGGGTCGTTGATCATTACTAGGAAGAGATCTTCGTCTAGTGGAAAATCACTGACTAGTTATCCTTTGGTCTGACTTGGGAGTTCTGTGATGAACTTGGCTAAAATTAAATCCTTCTTTCTCTTTTGGGAGCGAAACTGTAAGTGGAAATCTTGGAGAATTATTATCTAGCGATCGTACTTATGGTTCATTAAACGACGCGTGAGAAGGTATTTGATGGGGTTAATATCTTTGATGATTGTTGTAGTCCTGAAGATAATGTAGTTGTGAAGTTTTTGGACTGTGTGTATTAATGTTAGGGAAGTATTTTATTTAGGCTCATATCTTAAATTAGGGCCTCAAAAATTTTTTCTAATGTAATATACTATGTTCTCTTTCCCATTTTAGCCTTCCTGAATCAATAATCTGGCCAAAGCGGTCTCAAATGTAGATAGATATGGGATTTAGTCCTTGTTGTAGTCTAAAGGATTGATCAAAAGTTCCTTTCAGTGCCTCAAATGATTTTTGGGCTTGATCGTCCCATTCAAACGATATGTCCTAATGAAGGAGAGGCAGGAATCCTTGAGCAAAAGTGGCATAGTCTAGGATAAAACATCTCAAAAATTTTTCCTTTCCCTCCAATATTTGTAGGTGTTGTAGGGTTCGAGGTGGAGGTACCTCCTTTATAGCTTAGACCTTTAGGGGGTACACTCTAATTCCTTTCTAGGACACAATAAAACCTAGAAGTCATCCTCCTGTGACGCAGAAGACAGACTTGAGGGGGTTCAAGCATAGGTAGCATTGTCGACATCATTGGAATACCAGTCCCAGATCCTTGAGATGATTTGAGTGCTTCTTCAATCAGATGGTGAGGTTGTCCAAGTAGGCAAGGATTAGGTGTGCCAAGTCATGAAATATATAATTCATGGTCCTCTGGAAAGTGGCTCGAGCATTCTTTAGTCCAAATGGCATCACCTTGTATACGAATTTTCCCCATGGGGTGGTGAACGTTGTCTTGTACCGGTCGAAGTGATAATTTGAATTTGATTATAGCCAGATAATTATTCCATGAAGGAGAGGGCCTCATGTCCTACACAAGTGTTGATGACTTGGTCGATGAATGGGGTAGGGTAATTTTCCTCTGGACATGCTTTGTTCAAATCATGAAAATCTATACAAACGCATATGGTGCCCTATTTTTTCATGATAGTAACAAGGTTGGAAACCCAGGATGTTTAAGCGATGGGGTAGGTGAACCTAGCTTTGTGAAGATTATCGATTTCTCATTAAATTTCTTTTTCCCTGGATCGGTTCAGGTCACATTGTCTATGGGGTACTGGTGGTACGTCAAGACAAGTGTCAATATGGTTCTCTACGATAGTGGGGCTAAGGCTTGGAATTTTCGAGTAGTCCCATGCGAATATATATTGATACTCTTATAACAACTGGGTGTAAGAGGTTATATTTTCTAGTGAACATGATGCCCCCAGTGAAATTTCTTCCAGTATTTCAGGATTTTGAGAGATATTTACCTTGATGGTAGGAAATTTTTTTAACATGTTCCCTTCTTCAAACACATCGGGTGCCAGAATGGAATTTTTGAACAAATCAACTTTGCCTGATGGAAGGAAATATTTTTATTCAATTGCATAAATCTTAGACTTGTTTTGTGGCCTTGATAGGGCTGAATGTTTTTCCAAGAAGAAAAAACAAATAGTGATGCATCACATCCCATGGATAATCGGGCTTCCTCATGGCCTCAAGGATATCTTCATCTGAGTGGAATAAGGATCGTAAGGGGGGCTGAGTCTGTGGAAGGAAGTGAGGAAGAGGTTCAGTCTTAACGGATTTGGTCGACATATTTCAATAATATTCCATCATTGATGTGGTGGAACTAGATGCAGTCGACAAGGTGCAGATGGATTGGGTTTGCACCGTCGTTGGTACAACTACTCTCGTAGTTGCAACTGACTCAAAATCTATGAATGATGAGCATGCAGCCCGAGTCATGGTTCTGATACATGATGATATGAATCATATATGATGTATCGTGTTGTAGGCATTTGGTGTGGGAGGAATTTCCATCATGGTAGCTTGCGTGGGAGAAACTCTAGGTTCCTCATAAGGCTGAGCTGTTTCTGGGATTTGGAATTTGTGCCTAGTGTAGAGGTGGCCAGATGTTTCCATTAATTGGCATACCTTTGTTTTGTGGTTAAGGCCGGTGAAAATGGTGCACAGTACCATTGTGACTACTTAGTAGATTGTGTGAGAGTCAACACTACTCTTCGTCCCTGAAGTGGGCACTTAGAAAGGATCAGGTGTAGGGGAGAGATTCCTCTATTTCCATTTTGTATTTTTTAGTTTGGGTAGGTCTAGCTCTTTTTGGTAGTGTATACATAATGTTTCTCTTACCACCCAAATCTTGGGGAGGTATTCACATTTCATAGTATGGTGAAAATGTGAGCATATCCGACAATAACAATGTGTGATTTTCTCTTGGTTAGAGAGATCTCTGAGAGGGAGAGATGAGACCATGCAAAATATGTTCGTGAGGTGCTTTAGTTCTTTACACTGATTGACGGCGTGGATTATTATGTCGCATAGCCCACATGCCGGCCTAAGCTGGACATGGGGCATGCTAGGTCGATGCACCTTTTTAAATCACCCAATGTGTTGGTATGGAAATGGGGTAGGCTACCTGGGGGAAATCTGCCTTCCATTAGGTTTTATAAGCTCCAAAATGATGATATACTGATGATTCATTTCTAATTAATGAATGATGTCAATTAGCGGGTGCACTCGAGGTATATAAATGTAGCGCTGATCATGGTGGTTACCTTGACATACTAGACAAGAACGTTTCTCTTCGGTGTTCTCGTCCTGTTCTGCCAACAACGTGATCAAGTACCAGCGTAGAAGAGCTTCCAAGTTTGGGCATGTGGCAACCACATGGTTGCATTTGTTACACAACACATTGGTTGGTCTTCTCCATAGAGGGTGGGTGGAGGTGACTAAGGGTTCCCAGACCAACTACTTCTCTACTGACAGGAATAGAATTTCCCTACTTGTCACATCATCATGTGTTGTCGAGATATCCATAGATGTGTCAAAGTCATCTTCTAGGGAGAGTTGAACTATGGCCATGTTTAAATTGGTTAGCGCAGTGCAGAATAGAGGGATGTAGTGAAAATGGCATAATGGATTATTGCCACCACAAACATAACATAAATTTTGGATGGCTAGAAGTTCAGCGTGGTATGCTAAATTAACTGGATACCATCATTGAAACAATTATAGGGCTACACATTCGAATATGAAATGATCTCATTCATCACAGAGTGCATAGCATAGGATAGGAGGAGGGGGGATTAATGAGGGTATTTCTAGTGACTGTTGTGCCTCCTGCAGGTATAAAATGACGTGAGGTTCTTTTCCATTTGACTGTATGTATGGATCCTCTTGATATGATTGTTTGAGGGCATGTAAGACATCTCTATATCACAATATTTCTCGACAATGATGGGTGTAATTCTCATAAGTTCTACACATAGTGCATTCGTGGTTGGTACACAATTCCTTGCCTTGATTTTTGGTGGCTGGTTTCTTTTTATGGGAACTTGTTGTTGTGACATTTATTTTGGAGCTTAGGAGAGATTTTAATTCATCCAAATCTAGGTAGATATAGGTAGGGTGACCTATTAAGTCGCATACTACACAAGGTTGTATTTCCTATTGTATGATGGGATTTTCTACCTTCTTCCCTTTTTTATGGGTTTTCTTGGTCGTGAAAATCAGTTTTGCAATGGGAGTTTCCTTAGATGGTATGGTTGCGGTGATTTCCTTAATAGGTGGGGCCTCCTCAGGAGTGAGGGGGATTAACCCTGTAGAGGTGATGCTTGTGACTCTTGTCATGGTAGGTGGGACCAAGTAACAAACTGGTATTGAAAAAGATACATTTGGTAACACTAATGTTTCAAAGACTTGTTGTGACAGAAAACTAGATGGAAGGTATAAAAAAGTAGTTTGGAAAATAGTGTAGGATAGGGAGGCCACCGTGATAGAGGCCTTGGTGTCGTTACTATTCATATTTGTCTTCTGGATGGATTCAGTGCTTGATGTAGACATCATGCACATTGGATCCCTATGAAATCAACGGATGATTCTGGTATGATAGGGGGATCTCCTAGGAATGATATGAGGATAGACAATGGTTTGAATTGGCCAGGGCCATATTCTTGGTACTGTGTAAGAATCTCAACATATGTGTCTACATATGGTATAACTATGTTGGCATTTGTCAGGGATCAGTTGTCGTGCTATGTCAATTGGTTGAAAATAATGATGAAGTCCTTGCACTATAATAAAAAAGGACATTGGTGAGAGGTGAATAATGTCACCATATGCTCATTGGGGAGGGTCAAAAGAGCCTTCATCACCAAAAATTTAATGTCACCAAAGGTGGAGTCACCAAAAGTATAGGTGTTGTGGTCACATTGAAGGTCTATCATAAATAACGATTATAATGATGGATAGTGATCGTCACCATTTCATATGAGTAATGATGATGGAAAATAGCCCGAGTCACCAAAAAACTGAACATCATCGAAGGTTGCATCACCAAAAGTATTGATTATAATTAGGGATAGTGACTATCAGCATTTCATATTAACAACAATGATTTTTTGTGATGGACCTTTCATGGCCATCATTATTGGTGCATATATATGGTGACGTTCATTGATTGTCACCATTTCATATTTGGTGAGGCTAAAAAAATTTCATGATAAGATCATTGGTGACATCAAGGTATATCACGAATAATTACTATAATGACAAAAAGTGACCCTCACCATTTCATATCAACAAAAATGATTTATGGTGACATAAATTTCATGGTCATCAGTATTGATGTGTATATATGGTGGCATTCATTGACCGTCACCATTTATATTTTGGTGAGGGTAAAAAAATGTCACCAGAAGCTCATTGGTGATGGTCAAAAGAGCAACCATCACCAAAAACTAATCGCTGCCATTCCCTATGAATATCAGGGCACGATGGAATCTAACCACCAACCTCCTGCTTGTAAAGCAGGTGCTCTTCCATTGAGCTTGAACCCTTTAAATAATTTAACTTTTAAAAATTATATCTTCAAACCTTTATATATCGTAAATTCTACAAATTTAAATAAATTAAATTCTTGACAATATTTTACTAAACAAGAAAAAAATTTGTTTTTTTGTTGTCATGCCTGAAAACCATGGAGATCCACGTAGATAGTAGAATAAGATCAGTGCTTGCTACTCAAGAACACATTCCTTATTAAACATTCTTTCCTGACAGAAACCAAAGAGACAACACAAAATTAACATACACAAAATTCCCTACTGATATATAACCATAACTTAGCTAAGAAGTCTAAAATTTGTTATTAATTAACAAACTTTGTGTTAGTATGAATCTTCTGTCGAAGTGTACGAAAAAATACCACTTTAACTACGCATAACTAATAGCCCTAACATCAAATATGGCTGCCAATATCTTCAGATCTACAGTTAGTTGATCAAGACAAGAGCTACAAAAACTACATCTATGCATAAAAAGACATTAAGCAGTAAAAAGAGGGTTTTGCTCCATATATCCAATAGACAAGACAAGAAAAATTTTTGAAAGAATTTTTTGTATTAAGGGCACCTGGGAGGAAAAAAATAAGGTCTTTCCAATTCTACTCAATGGGATGGGTTCTTGGAAGTCCTCAACACTTCAGATCTAGAATTTCTCTCTCCTGTTGGTGTAGAAAACCCAAACAAAGATAGAACTCAAAGGGAGCTCACACAGCAAATAATGGAAAATATGACAATGATAATGGCTCAAAGTCAGACCAAGAGTTTAGATCCAGAGTGATATCATAGGCAACAAAAGGTGAAGAATGGTAGGAAAAACCCTCCTATTTATAACAAAATATTAGGCTTTGCCCGAGATCCGTGCTTATTGTTAAAATAACATCTCAAATCTAGATCCAATTTTTATGGAATATTTTTATTATATTTGTTGAGGAAAGTACTTGACCAAGCCTAAACTAATATTTAAAGCATTAAACAAATAAATGATTATTTATCATTCTAAGGAGGGTAAGTTAAAAGATAACTGTGTAAATAATGATTTATTTAATTATTTATGGGTGATTTATCATATTTAATAATAATATTATTAAATAATAATAAATAATTATTCCTAGAAAACAATAAGCATAAATAAAGATTTATCTAATTAATTTCTTTTGTTTTGTTGGAAACATGACCTGAAAACAAAACAAATATATGTTTTTTAATATTTCCTTGGGGTTTCCGTTTAGGATCACAACAACCTCAATAATGTGTTTTATTGCAAGTTATTTTACATAGTGTATACAGAAATTTTACTAGAAATTGGTCTTATATAAAAATACTTGGGTCCATCTAATGATAGTAGGTTAGATGACCAAAAAATGGGTGTAACGTATTGCCCCCAAATATGTAGTGTTAGGAGAAAATTCAAGAACTAAGTACATTGTAAGAATCAATCAACAGACACATCACAAAAGGTAAGTCGAGGAGAGAAACGTTATAACAGACTAAATGTCAAGAACCAGACCTCATTCGTGAGACTTACAGGGTGCACAAATTTTTTTATGATGGTACCGTGCTAAAGGCGGCGGGGGAGGCATACCTATGCCCACCGAGACAAAGTACAAATGAATAGTGTGTCCAGTAAACAAGGGACCGAACCATAAAGTACAACCGACATAAACATGAGCCAGATAGAAATACAATGAGGGATCCCACATACATGCTGTGCCTGGGATAACAGTTAGGACTTATACAATAATATCTGAGCACATGAGATACAAATACAACCCAAATTCCCCCTGAAAAATGGGGAAGGGCTCACAAAATCTGACTGAGACATGCAAATCAAAGAGGCGCTGCAAGAGGCTAAGGCCGACATCATCAAATATATGGAGCTGCATCAAAGGCTGTAATGAAGAGGTCATCCGGGCATGTGGGAGGCTACCTGCAGGGCCACCCCCTCATGAGGGTTGAGACATCTCACACACATCCGGGAATCACCAAGAGCTGCTGTTGCATCACTGAACCATCAAGTATACAGATCTCGATCATGCTAAAAGGAGCTGGAGCTGAGAAACAATAAAGTCAAAGGGTAATGAGAAAGCCCTTTTCCTGATCCGAGGCACCGAACAAGAGTGGTAGCTGGAACCAAGGTATACTTCCCTCTAGACCGGTCTTCTAGAATAAATGAGCTGATGTTGATAGACGGAGGTCCACCATAGGTGAGGTAATGAGAGATCCTCAACTAAGGCACGAGAGAAAATAGTAGAGCGATGGACAGACTAATACCAATGATGATGATGAAATGGAGGGGACTGAGTAGCGAATGGACGACTTCCCTTGTTAGACCATAAAGGGCATGAATGGCATGGTAGCGACTCACACAATATCATGAGGGATAGGGGACAGTGGGACTAAAGGCCATAATGTGCGACACAAGAGAGGGATCAAGCAATGAAGGATGGAGGACTATAGCGGGGTACAAAGGGACTTGGGATAGAGTCCATGAGTGCGATGATGACTCAACTTGGATGCTCTAAAAAAGGGCGACTTGATGGTGCTGCCACACAGTAAAGGTCCAATGGGGGACCATGAAAACATGAGTACAAGATGGTAACTCATGACGAACATCAACACGAGCATAGATAAGTATGGAGGAAAAATGGTGCCCTTAGTATGAGTGTTGCAAGTGAAGAAATTCGATTTTGAGGAGGGTTATGGTTGAGGGGTGTAGGTTCTCCCAAGCATGGTGTGGTCATGCCAAAATGTATTTAGAAAAGGGGGAATCTAAACAAATTTTAATGATGTGGTGCGCCATTTGTTTTCATTATGGTTATGCAGTTTCAGAAAGGGAATGGAGGAGTACCAATCTCTTTTGGTACTGCATATAGGAAGCAAATGGACTTTAAGTTTCCGGGGTGGCATACCTGGTGTCACTATCCCAAAGAGAGGAGTTGGAGATAATGAACTAATGCTCTCGTAGAAAAGCTATAGGTTGGTCAACAACAATGTCTAAGAGACGGAGTTGCTGATGTAAGATGAAGGAATGATAAGGGGTATCATCCTTAGAGCGATCTAAAGTGATATGGGAGTCTAGAGGTTCTTCTAAATGTGGAAGAATAATGGTCCTAATGACCAGATACAGTAGGAGAGTTGTGGAGAATTTTTTCTCTTAGTCTCTCAAATGTGGGTGCCCCCTTACCCAAACATTGGGTTTTAATGTAATGGCCACAAGGTGTATGTGGTGTGAACGCATGGGTTCAATGTAAGGGGGAATAGAGAAAGTCAGGGGTGGGGATTTTTTCCATAATGTTGTCATCACGATAGAAGATGGGATGACTGGTGGAAGAAAGAACACCTGACGTGGCGAAGCTACCTGAATCATCATCATGAGAAGAGAGGTTCACATGCACATTGTCACAAGGGGTGACAAAAGAGTAAGAAGATAAAGGATCTACCGATGTTAAGCCCAAGGTGATCACTGAAGGAAGGTCAAGCGAAACAACAGGAGAAGATTCAGATGGAATTTTCCCCGAGGGTCTCATGGATGATGATAGGTAGAAAATGTTGGACGAAGGCTCCATCATTTAAAAATTAGGAGGGGGAATGTCAATGGGAGCAGTCATGTCTAGTAGTTTTGCCAAAGAAAAATGCGCAAATAGGGGAGAGGTGGACTCATTGCGCTTGGCCTCGAATTGGAAGACCATGGCTAGAGAGGGGCGGAAGTCCGTGAGGCGGGGACAAAGGTGGGTGTAATGGCCATGGACATCACAAAAATCATAGGGGTGGTTGGTGTGAATAGTCGTGGGGTTCTTGGCCGCGGTCGTGGAAGGAAAAGAGGCTTCCGGGACTGTGGACTTAGGGAACGCGAAATTAACCATGGGCTTGAGATGAAGCAATTCAAGACATGTATGGGTGGCATGACCGACAACATCACACAAAGCACACTAGATGGTATTCTATGGAGGTTGAGGAGGGGTCGGGTTTGTCGGGGTAGCCTTTTCCTTTGATGCCTCCTTGCAAGCTTTTCCCTTCTTACCCGAAGTGGTCGCAACAGGAGGTGGTTCCTGTTGAGGTGACTGAGGCACTGTTGCAGCAGGAGAAGTCATGGGGACCGGTTGAACCAGGGTCAAAGAAATATAAGGTTTGGGTTGACCAGGTAGGGTTGCGGCTGGAGGATCATGGTACTAGACGAGAATCCCAAGGGGCAGGTTAGGAAGAGAGAGGGTGGCCATGACCGGTACCATTTACACTCCTAGTGGGGGAGCTAGGAACGGTATTTGACCAGAGGGGTAATGGCCAGGTGGGATGGCTCCTAAATGGCTAAGGCTTGGAGGAACCGTGCCAGGAGGATAAAGAGGCTCATGACTACCAGCTGCAGGTGAAGGGCTAGGAGCAGGTTGCAGAGAGCGTGGTTGCTGAATAGCCGAAGCAGGTTGCTTGAGAGTAGCCCGAGACGATTGCATCATGCAAACATTCGATGAGATGGGGTCAGAGATAGGAGGAGGAGGAAGACCAGAGAATGTTTCGAGCAAAGAGGAGTCTTTGTAGACGCTAGGAGAGACACTGGTCAAGGAATAGATAGTTTTCTTGTTGGATACAGAAGAGATGGTCGTCTCAGGTAAGGTCTGAGATTTTGGCTCATGATATGTCAACTGGTCAATGGTGACTATCTTTCCATTATGAGGGAAAGACATCTTGTGGAAAACTGCAGATGGGACAGCAGACATAGCATAGGTGTAGCTCCACCCCAAGAGAATGTTGTAATATATAGGGGTGTCAATGACTTCGATGTCAACGCAAATAGTCTTGCCCGCAAGAGTGATAGGACAATTACGGAAGAGGCCAATGGGCTGGGAGGCGTGGCCATCCCACGCTCAAAGGGTGATCGTGGAAGGGCCCAACTCAGGAGATCTGAGTTGCTTCCAAACCGAAGTGGACATCACGCAGGTGGATGCCCCCTCATCAATTATACACCGGGAAACGTTAGCGTTCCGGATTTTGACTGGGATTTGGAAGGCGACGGAAGCAGGAAGAGGAGGATGTTCTAATTGATGGGCATCGAAAACAATCATTTGGTCATCAACAAGATCTACAACGCCCATGGCAGATTACAGAGCCTTCTTTTGGGAAGGGCATGATTGGAGGAGTTCCAATGTGGAAATGGAAGTAGGAGACTGTGCCAAATCATCTAATATGCTATACGAATGAGAAGCTCAACCAGAAGCAGCATTTCGGCGTAATGGTCCCTTATGAATCTTGGTATGAACCTCAACTTTGGGTTGAGGGATATGCAAGGGACCATTGGATGTCGAAAGAGGCTCTGTAGAACTTGAAGAAGGGGACTCGAGGGCAGACTGAGCGGAAGGTGTGGGGTACTGGCGAGACTGAGTTTGAAGGCGAAGGTCGACGGTTGGAGATGGATCAGAGTTCATCATGAGGATCTGGTAATCGAAGGAACTAGAAGGGGAAGGTTGAGTGGCGACTTGTCCGTCAGGTGGTTGGGCAGCCACAAATCCTTGTTGAGGGAAAGGATCAGTAAACACAGCTGGTTGAGTAATGGCCACATTAGGGGGAGCATGAGGGGAGGCATGTTGTCCTCGCAATGTGGCTTGAGACTCCCACATCTTCCGCATCTGTGGTAAGAGGGGACAATCGTGGGTGTAATGACTGTAAACACCGCAACATGAACAAGTCTTATTGGTGCGAAGAGGCCTGTCCGGCTTGGGCTGAGTGCCCTGTTGCTGGTTAGCAGTGTTAGGGTTAGTACCTTGAGGATTGGGTCCAGACATACCAGGGGCGGATTGATTTGGATTGCCTCTCCGCCTTCTTTGAGAAGGGGGATTAGTTGCGCCCTGTTATGCAAATACTTTCCCTAGAGGGGGCTGTAGGTGTTGTTGCGGGGTTGGAGGAGGAAAGGGAGGTGGAAGCGCATATGTTGGAGGAGCTGGTGCACCAGGCTGCAGATAAGGGTAATGGTTAGGTTGGGCAACATTGAGGTAAGTAGGAGGTTGGGCAAAAGGATGAGGCATGTCATATCCTGGATACATGCTACCTGGAGGGGGAAAAGTGCTAGAGGTGCTGGCCCCTCCCGAAGGGAGACCATAGCCCATAGGAGGTTGAGCATATGGATGAGAAAGGGCTCCAACGATACTGTTAGTGGATTGAGATGCCCCTGGGGCGTTAGCGCCACCGGGCCTGGGGAGGTCAGGAAGGACGGTATAAACATAACCAGACTGAGCGTAGATCAGGTCATATTTCAAGGCTACTTGGAGGGTGGCTTCCTCGGTTTGAGGGAAATGGGAGGCGACATATTTTCCAATGGGAGGTAAGAGAGTGCGAAGGAACCAATCCATATAAACAAGATCTTCGAAGGGGGGAGCTTGACATAAGCTCCATCTTCTTCGCCATTCCTGGACATGAGTGGAAAGGCAGGTCGAAGAGGTTTGCTTGAAAGAAGTCAAAAGCTCTGTACTAGTATCATATCAGAGAGGGAGCTGGAAATAAGATAAAAAGGCTTGGACAATGGTCGCAAAGGTGGTATGGGAAGAGGTGGCTTGGTCAACATACCATTTAGAAGCTTCGTCGGTAAGCGTGTGTTGGAACAACCGAAGACGGATGGAATCATCGGTAATGGAATTGGAGGAACACCACATGTGGAAATATCAAACATGGTTGGTTGGATCTTCTCCAGCAAGGCCTTCAAACTTAGGGATGTTAGAGGGTAGCTTGGTTGGCATAGAAATCCAACCAACATCATGGCGGATAGGGTCATTGATCAACTGATTGAAATCAGGGAGGTTGAGGCCTGCCATGTACGGGAGCAAAGGTGCAGCCGAGGTAGTTCCTGTGGTGGTTCCGCTAGTAGTAGTTCTGGCATTAGGGCCGGGATTACTGCTAGCATTAGGCCCTGGACCAGTCATAGTGAAGGTGATAGGGGGAGAATCAAAAGTAAAAGGAGAACCCAATGAATGAGAAGAGGAGTCGGAGTGCAGACTCAGAGGAGGACTAACTCGACGACGGCGGGAAGGAGTAGGTCGACCGACCGGAAATTGAGGGTGAAGGCCGAGAAGTCTTTGGGATGTGCACTTTGGGGGCGCAATGGTGACAACAAAAACATGGCACAAGGGGAAGAAGAACGACTGACAAAGGCAGGGAGGTGCAGAATCAAGTGATTACAATGTCAAAAAAAGGGCAAAAAGGTGCAGTGTCAATTGATTTTAAAGTATTTGCCTGGCGGTGTAAACCAGACTTTTCTTCGCTTAGGGTGAGTGTGTGGCGTGCGTTAATTTTATTTTTTAAACCCTTTTCGTTTTGAGAGCAAGAGAAAAAGTGTGCTGCGTAACTGAAAATAATGCTGAAAAAACAGTATATAATGCTGAAATAATAGAAAATTAACAGCTACTAGTGCATTGATCTAACCCAAGAAGGTGGGTCTCTCAAAACTAATCTAAAATAGGGAAAAAATCTAGTCAAAACACACTAAAGAGAGGCCAATAGATCTAGGGTCAAAAGGGACAGGGATCTAATAAAGGAGAAATCTGCTGAGAAGAGGTGTAGATCACAGCCAAGAGGTAGAGGCAAGGTGGCTGGAAAAAAGGAGGAAATCAGCAAAAAGTAGAAGGGGAAAGGAGGAGGCCCTAAAGGTAGCTCCAAAAAAATCTTCAGGAGGTGATTTGAAAGGGAGGAGAGCTGATTAAAAGGGATCTAAAAAGGAGGTATCAGATTTGGAAAAGGGGCGACTGAAACTCTGAAAACAGACACCTGAAACAGTTAAAAATATTCCACCAAAAGTGGAGGGTACTGAAGCCCTAGGGGGATATGTTCCCACTTAGATGAGAAAAACAGATAAGAAAGAGGTCGAAACGGGTTGAGACAGAGGCTGGAAAACCCTGACAGAAGCTTCAGAAAAACCTAGAAAAATTGTTGAAAAAGAGCAGAAAAATTGGCAGGTCGCAGGTTCTGAATTGTTTTCTGTGCAGGTCACAGATATTGGGATGAAAAATGTGACCTGGAGGTCCAGGTCACAGGTTTTGGGCTGAAAAGTGCGACCTGAAGCTCTGGGTGTCCCGACGGCAGATTTCCGAAAAAGTTGCCGTCTCAGTTGCGACTGATGTCTGTCACCTGCGCAATAGGGCTAGAAACACGCGGAAGTTAGAAATTTTAATGTTTTAGGGCTTTATAGGTGAAAAACAACATGAAAATAGAAAAAAAAAATTTGAAAAGAAACCCTAGGGTCTGAAGTAGCTAGATATGTAGGAATATGAAAAATGACAGCGGTCGTAATTGAAAACCCGTGTGGAGTCGCCAGTTGTTAGTATGAATCTTCTGTCGAAGTGTACGAAAAATGACCACTTTAGCTACGCATAACTAATAGCCCTAACATAAAATATGGCTTCCAATATCTTCAGATCTGCAGTTAGTTGATCAAGACAAGAGCTGCAAAAACTAGATCTATGCATAAAAAGACATTAAGCTGTAAAAAGAGGGTTTTGCTCCATATATCCAATAGACAAGACAAGAACAATTTTTGAAAGAATTTTTTGTATTAAGGGCACCTGGGAGGAAAACAAGAAGATATTTCTGATTCCTGTTCAAGTTAGGTTCTCATCTTGGAAGTCCTCAGCACTTCAGATCTAGCATTCTCTCTCTTGTTGGTGTAGAAAACCCAGACAAAGATAGAACTCAAAGGGAGCTCACACAGCAAATAATGGAAAATATGACAATGATAATGGCTCAAAGTCGGACCAAGAGTTTAGATCCAGAGTGATCTAATAGGCAACAAAAGGTGAAGAATGGTAGGAAAAACCCTCCTATTTATAACAAAATATTGGGTCATTCTAGATCTTGGTGCATGATTAAAATAACATTAACCAAATCTAGATCCACCTTTTATGGAATATTTTATTATATTTGTTGGAGAGAAAAAGTATTTGACTTGGGTCAAATCCCTTTATTTGTGAATAATAAATAAATAAATGATTTATTTATCATTTTAAGGAAGTGGTTGAAAGATAATCAAATAAATAATGATTTATTTAATTATTTATGGGTGATTTAGTCATATTTAACAAGGAACATTATTTAAATAAGATTTAAATAATTATTCCTAGAAAATAATAAGATAAATAAAGATTTATCTAATTAATTTCTTTGTTTTGGGTTAAACATGACCAGGAAAATCAAACAAATATAGGTTTGTTTAATATTTCCTTTTGGGGTTTCCTTTTTAGACCATAAACAACCTAATAAATGTGTTTTATTAAGTTATTTTACATAGTGAAGGCAATTTTACTTAGGGTAAAATTGGTCTTACATGGTGTACTTGGGTCCATCTAATGATAGTAGGTCAGATGACCAAAAAATGGTGTAACACTTTATATTTGGAAATCCTATTTCTTCAGATTTAAAACATACTACATTGTATAACACTTATT
>JAXQQM020068540.1:0-79090 GCA_034641835.2 Pinus albicaulis
GCATCATAGTGAAACTATTCTTCTATTTTCTAATATCAATACATTATAATCATGCAAAAAACAACTCTTAACACATAATATTCAAAGGAAGTGTTAGCCCCCCTATGAAATTTTTGACAAGCAAATAGGGGGCTAAATCATTGTTGAGTCTTCAAGGAATGCATTTCCTCTGAAAACACAGTCTCCTTGAAGCCTCCTTGTGCTTTTGCCCTTTGATAGTATCCCCTCTACTGATTTCCCTTATAAAGCCTCTCTGCTCTGTGAAGAAATGCCCAAAGGCCCCCGTTTCCCTCTTATTTCACCCCCAATTAGCCTCCATTTTATCCCCCTTTTATTCCCCTTCTATTTCCCTTCTTACCCTTCAAATTCCCCCCAAAACCCCCTTTAAATCATTCCTCTAACCTTTGCTGACCTTCTGCCCCCTTTATTTCTCTATCGTTTCCCTTCAAACCCCTTAAAATCCATTTAAAAGGGTTAAAAACCCACTTTCCGACCTTATTATAAGGCCTGGCCCCTTTCCCGCTAGCCCCTTAACCACTTCCCCACATGTGCCCAGGCGCCAGGACCAAGTGCTTAAGTCCCCAGCGCTTATCGCAATCGGAGCATCGAGCGGGTGCAATTCCTTTGCATTAGTGAAAATTCCCGATGCGATCGTTTTATCACACAAAGTCTCGCGACGTGTTGAGAACCGTCGATCTGTCACAAGATCTGACGGCCAGTGCTCAATCGCATTACCCCTGTCCGATCACAATCGCAAGTCGCAGCAGTGCCGTCCCGATTACAGTCCTCCGATCGCGTTCTCCACCGTTGATTCCTCCCGCAGATCAACGGTCCAGCGCAAATCGCTCCATCGCAATCGCAATGTTTCAAATGCGCCCTCCGATCAATCGCAGCCCATACCTCCGATCCTCCGATCCTACTGCCCCTTCGATCTCATCCTGACCATTGATCAATCCCGCGATCCGACGGCCAGCGCTTAATCACACTCCCCATCCGATCGCAATCGCAAGTATTTCCTCCGTCTCCCAATTCAATCATGGCCGTCCATCCTCCCGCAGATTGAACGGTCATCGCAGCTCCCGATCGCAAGTCCTGTCTCCTATCCTCCGATTGTGAACCTCCGATTACATCCCCGCCGTTGATCTGGACCTGAGATCAACGGTTGTCACTCAATCGCTTCCCCATTCTCGATCAAAATCGGAACTTTCAAAAGGTGTGTTGTGATTGCCACTCGCTCCGGCCTCCGATTGCGATTGTTGCGTACAGATCCCGTCGAGGTCCTCCTCCCCTCAGATCCTGGGATTGGCTTCTGATGCGATCAAGCTCCGTTTCCGCGTCATTGTCCCACATCCAAGGCTCCGCCCCTTGTTTGTTGGCTATTTCCTTTGTAATTCGTCCAAACGCTAAACTTTAGGTTTTACACTATGCGTTCATTTCTCCGCTCCCCTCCGCTGTTTCCACTGTTTCTTCACCGCTCCGCCACCATTCTTCCGCCTCCACTGCATTTCTCCACCACCACTGCCCGTGGTTTTAAACGCTTTATCTCATCGCGCAGATAACACAGAGAGGCCATTTCAGCCGGCCATCAAAGCAGCAGAGACCAGATCAGAAGGGATTTGAGCCTGTAATTGAATATTTGAAGCGCTAATCCCGTGATCAAAGGATTAAGGCACTGTTTGAAGATTAAGAGCGCACCAGTAATGCCATAACTGTGCTACCTAACAGCAGGACATTGTCCTCCAGAGGTACACCTTCCCACAGCGTCCTCCATGCCTTCTCGAGCCCTGAGACAATTAAATACACTGACTGAAGCTCATTTCAGACAGTCAGGTAGCAGTTATGAGGTATGGAGAGCCTTGCAGACTTGTCACCCAGTTCATTCATTTCAGAAGGTAGCACAGAGCTCCAAGCACCAGAAAGGACTCCAAAGAAATATCCGAGGTCAATCTCGGCCTGGCAGAGACTCCCCAGACAGATTACAGAGTACCTACAGCGTTGCAGATGGCCATTAAGCAGCATGGGCGTGGACACTTCCGCTGATTCTGCCTTAATGAAATCAATTAATTGTCTATCTACCTCTGTTTTCTTCCGCTTCTCCTATAAGAATTCCCCGAGAACTATTGTAAAGGTTTTTGTTCAGTTGTTGGGCAATTTGCTGTTAGAGGGATTCATTCTTGACCATTAGAACAGTCTTGGGAGGGAGTAGCAGAGTTGTATTGTGTAATAGGCTGGGAGGAAAGTCTGGATTGTATCAGCCATTGATCTCAAATGTATATGACTGGTTTTGCATTATTAATCAAGCATATTTCACAGGATCCTGGTCTATTACTATTGGTGATGTGTCTCTAACTCTGTTTATTTCATTTACATGTTGTTTCACGTTCTTCTGGTAGGCAAAAGAAGTATAACATAGGATTCACCCTTGTTAGGTGCCCTATGTTTCCTGCTCTCCCTACCTTTATGTTTTCTGCTTTGTGTGTTGTCTAAGAGTGAATTCACGTGGTTTAACCAGTGTAGCGGATGTTATTGCCTGCTGGCTGATGTATGACCTTGGGGGTTTTCTTCTTGGATGCTTCTTTGTTATATTTATCTCTGTTCTTTCCCTTGGAGTTACTAAAGCAGACCTGGAGTTAAATGACCTCTGGTCCGATCTATAAGCAGCCCCTTAGTCTCTTTGAGAGCTTCCTTTGAGTATGTCCAAGCAGGTCTAGAGTTAAATGACCTCTGACCTGATCTATAGACATAAATTGGGTTGTTCTCCTTCTTTCACTTTCCTTCCTTAATGTTCCACCCCACCATCTAATCTAAAAATATCCTTTAGTATTAGATGACTTTCCCTTTGGAAGCCTTGGTTAGTGGATGCAAGTAATTCCCTTTCATGACTCCATAGCCCAATGGACGGCACTTTCTTGACCCATCCTCCTTGCTGAAACATCCTGCTGCCTTGTTCCTTTTCTCCCATTGCTTTCTCAGTCCATGATCCCCTAACCAACCCAGAAACCCTTCAACCAAATCATTTTAAAACCCCCCTCTGTGCTTCATAACTAGCCTAACACCTCATTCTGAGCTTCAAAGATATATCATTCGTTGCTCTGTTTGGAGAGATCCCTCTCCAGGTCCAGGAGGGCTAGATCCTAGGGCCCAAAAGTGGTTCTGATGTTGTCTCATCTTTTGGTCTTGCCAATCTGGCCAAAACGTGGGAACCCCAACATAATGGCGACTCCACTAGGGACGAATCTGAGAATTTACAGTTGTTGATATTGGTCTTTTTCCCATTGTCGTCACCAACATAATGGTGACTCCACTGGGGAGAATCTGAGAGTCAAGAACTGCTAACATTTGGTCTATTTCCCATTGTCGTCACCAACATAATGGCGACTCCGCTGGGGACGAATATGAGAATCTACAGTTGTTGATATTGGTCTTTTTCCCATTGTCGTCCCCACCATAATGGCGACTCCGCTGGGGAATTGAGTGCATTTCACCTCAAACATCCTTAGGCACTCATAGACCCAAGATCTCTGGTTAGATTGGCATTCTCATTGCTGATGGTGGACATCATCCTACTTCAAATGTTCATATACATCCACCTGGCGACTCCACACTCCATAATCCTCGAAGACTCCACTGGAGGAAGAACCTGAAAGATGGCCAGACCTCATAGAAGGATAGAAAATACAGGTTGGATTTGGTTTAAAGAATTCATTGCTTTTGTCTATCACTATGTTCTGTCCTACTTTAAGCTTAATCAAGTGTACAAAGATGAGACCCATGATAAGTATGGGAAAGATCTCAAACCTCAGTCTTCGGACCATGAGCAGACCTATACTCCTGTGGAAAACCTGGTGGAACAAGAAGCTCATGTTGTATCTCCCACCCCTCAAGAAGCCCCAAGTAGCCATGAGTCCATTGTTACACCACCCACACCTACAAAGGTCATAGAAAGATATAAGCCTCTGGTTTTACCTCTTTTCTTCCAACCCCTGCCTGCAGAATTAATAAACCAGCTGCCTCATTTTGATGGGGAAAATAAAGGGTCCACTGCTGAAGAGCATGTTCAAAGCCTTGAGGATTTACTTGAATTGTATGAGATAGAAGAAGATGATGTGTGCATTAGAATGTTTGCCCTGTCACTGCAAGGAAATGTCAAGAATTGGCTCAAAGGCCTTCCAGTGGCAAGCATATTCAGCTTTCATCAGTTTGCTCAAGTTTTCCTAGATAGGTGGGCGACCCCAAAGAACGCTCTCCTCATCCTAAAAGAATATCAGGATTTGAGAAGGCAGCCAGGAGAGACAGTGCAGAATTTTTCAGCCAGGTTCAATAAGGTATATGATGCAATGCCTTCTGATATAAAACCGCCTCTGGGATGGGCTTTATTGCACTATCCAAGTTCCTTTGACCCCGAGGTGGAATTCCATATAAGGCAAAAGGAGCCTTTGAGCCTGGAGGAAATGCAGGATATAGCGATCACTGTCGAATACAACATATAGTGCAGTGAAGAAAGATTACAAGCAGCAAGGAAGGAACAAACAAAGCAAACAGTGCAGATCTCTTTAGAGGACAAGCTGGAAAGACTGATAGAGACTGCCAGTTCCTTGCTGAAAGCAAAAGAGTAAGAATATGAGGCTGAAACCAGAGAGGATGATTGGGAAAGACCTGCCCCTTGTCCTCAAAAGAGACAAATCAGATCACTGCAAGACAGAAGTTACATGCAAAGCATGTATGAGGAAACAGAGCATGAAACAGAAAATAAAATTGCAGATTATGTTGAAGAAAGACTCGCTGAGAGTCCTGAAGACTGGATGGGCGACGATGCTTGTAATTATGATTTCTCCGATGATGATCTGACTGATGATAATTTTTTCCAAAGGGAAACTGAGCTTGCAGGGACATCTTCAGAAGATTCATGGGAGGAAGATCACGACCATCAACTTCAGGAAAGCAATGAGCTAACGCAGGCTATCTACGATACTGATGGAGAAGGCGTTGAAAGAATGATAGTAGACGAGGATTCACTGAATCTTCTCTCTATTTTATATCCAAACATCAGTTATACTTGCCAAGTGGACAGAAGCCAGCAGCTCTTCAGCGTAGAGGACGAGGAAGAAAGAGATGAAGAAAATCTTGAGCGGAATGAATGCCCAGAGCCTTCTCCCGAAGGGATTAAGGTAATCAAAGAAGCCCCCGCTCAAGAATATGTTGATTTTTTCACAGAGTTTAGCTCGTTGCAGCAGAACCGACCTGTGGTACTAGAGGACAGCACTGTTGAATATAATGAGCCCTCTAGCTCAGGCTGCATTGAAGACGAGCGAGATCTCCTTCCCCGCAGGCGTCTCGGCCTTGATCCAGAGGAAGAGGAGGTATTCCTGGTTGATGCCCATATGCAAAATACTCCCAACCAGGAAGAGGAGGAGTGTGATTACAAAGGCCTCACTACAGATGCAGTGATTGAAGCTGCCCAGGATGCAGACAGCCTATCAGTCATGGTAGGCTTTGAAGGAAAAATTTTACATCATGAGTTTGTTGATCCTGTGGCAGAATACATGGAGGCCCTGATTGGCTCAGCTCCTCAAGCATTAATCCTTTGCAAGAGCCAAATACATAAGAATTGGTCACCGCTGCTGGTGGCCTCAGTTTTGAAGAACCACATGCAGAGCACCCTGTGGTTATCTCTGATAGGCAGTCAGTGCTCATATCCTTTTTTGCTATTACTTGACTGGCTGCATTGGCATTATTGTATAAATTAGAACATCAGTTGTTTCCAGTTAGGGTAGGGTAGGTACGAAAAGCTCAATAAAGCTCAGCCTATGAGCAAGTAGATTAGTTGTTTAAATTTCTGTCTTAGAATGTAGAGAAGAAACCTGCTAGATAGTCTAATCCTAGCAGGTAGTAGTGTAGGTAGAGAAGCATATGAGACCAACAGTCTAATCTGGTCTCATGGAACAATAAGGGTAGAAGTAGAATAAGTTTATTTTTCCTGTTCGTAAAAAATTAATGATGTAAAAGGGTCTGCAAGTCCAAATGCACCCAGAAGAAAATTGTTAGGACTATAGTATGGGTAGGTAGTTGTTTGGAAGAATTGTACTGCTGATTTGTTGTCTTCATAGCTTGTGGCAGCTGATCAAAGAAAGAAAATGATGGTTCAAGCAGCAGGCACCTGGCCTACACCAAGAGATCAATTTCTAAATTCTTGACTCCTTCAAGAAGAAGCCATCCCCATGTGGAGCCACTATTAGCCCCCCTATGAAATTTTTGACAAGGAAATAGGGGGCTAAATCATTGTTGAGTCTTCAAGGAATGCATTTCCTCTGAAAACACAGTCTCCTTGAAGCCTCCTTGTGCTTTTTCCCTTTGATAGTATCCCCTCTGCTGATTTCCCTTATAAAGCCTCTCTGCTCTGTGAAGAAATGCCCAAAGGCCCCCATTTCCCTCTTATTTCACCCCCGATTAGCCTCCATTTTATCCCCCTTTTCTTCCCCTTCTATTTCCCTTCTTACCCTTCAAATTCCCCCCAAAACCCCCTTTAAATCATTCCTCTAACCTTTGCTGACCTTCTTCCCCCTTTATTTCTCTATCGTTTCCCTTCAAACCCCTTAAAATCCATTTAAAAGGGTTAAAAACCCACTTTCCGACCTTATTATAAGGCCTGGCCCCTTTCCCGCTAGCCCCTTAACCACTTCCCCACATGTGCCCAGGCGCCAGGACCAAGTGCTTAAGTCCCCCGCGCTTATCGCAATCGGAGCATCGGGAGGGTGCAATTCCTTTGCATTAGTGAAAATCCCCGATGCGATCGTTTTATCACACAAAGTCTCGCGACGTGTTGAGAACCGTCGATCTGTCACAAGATCTGACGGCCAGCGCTCAATCGCATTACCCCTGTCCGATCGCAATCGCAAGTTGCAGCAGTGCCACCCCGATTACAGTCCTCCGATCGCGTTCTCCACCGTTGATTCCTCCCGCAGATCAACGATCCAGCGCCAATCGCTCCATCGCAATCGCAATGTTTCAAATGCGCCCTCCGATCAATCGCAAACCATACCTCCGATCCTCCGATCCTACTGCCCCTCCGATCTCATCCTGATCATTGATCAGTCCCGCGATCCGACAGCCAGCGCTTAATCGCACTCCCCATCCGATCGCAATCGCAAGTCTTTCCTCCATCTCCCGATTCAATCCTGGTCGTCCATCCTCCCGCAGATCGGACGGTCATCGCAGCTCCCGATCGCAAGTCCTGTCTCCTGTCCTCCGATTGTGAACCTCCGATTACATTCCCGCCGTTGATCTGGACCCGAGATCAATGGTTGTCGCTCAATCGCTTCCCCATTCTCGATCGCAATCGGAACTTTCAAAAGGTGTGTTGCGATTGCCACTCGCTCCGGCCTCCGATTGCGATTGTTGCGATTAGATCCTGGCCGTAGGTCCTCCCCTGGATCCGACGGTTCTGATTTAATCGCCCTCCGCCTCTACTGGGTCCCACATCCAAGGCTCCGCCCCTTGTTTGTTGGCTATTTCCTTTGTAATTCGTCCAAACGCTAAACTTTAGGTTTTACACTATGCGTTCATTTCTCCGCTCCCCTCCGCTGTTTCCACTGTTTCTTCACCGCTCCGCCACCATTCTTCCGCCTCCACTGCATTTCTCCACCACCACTGCCCGTGGTTTTAAACGCTTTATCTCATCGCGCAGATAACACAGAGAGGCCATTTCAGCCGGCCATCAAAGCAGCAGAGACCAGATCAGAAGGGATTTGAGCCTGTAATTGAATATTTGAAGCGCTAATCCCGTGATCAAAGGATTAAGGCACTGTTTGAAGATTAAGAGCGCACCAGTAATGCCATAACTGTGCTACCTAACAGCAGGACATTGTCCTCCAGAGGTACACCTTCCCACAGCGTCCTCCATGCCTTCTCGAGCCCTGAGACAATTAAATACACTGACTGAAGCTCATTTCAGACAGTCAGGTAGCAGTTATGAGGTATGGAGAGCCTTGCAGACTTGTCACCCAGTTCATTCATTTCAGAAGGTAGCACAGAGCTCCAAGCACCAGAAAGGACTCCAAAGAAATATCCGAGGTCAATCTCGGCCTGGCAGAGACTCCCCAGACAGATTACAGAGTACCTACAGCGTTGCAGATGGCCATTAAGCAGCATGGGCGTGGACACTTCCGCTGATTCTGCCTTAATGAAATCAATTAATTGTCTATCTACCTCTGTTTTCTTCCGCTTCTCCTATAAGAATTCCCCGAGAACTATTGTAAAGGTTTTTGTTCAGTTGTTGGGCAATTTGCTGTTAGAGGGATTCATTCTTGACCATTAGAACAGTCTTGGGAGGGAGTAGCAGAGTTGTATTGTGTAATAGGCTGGGAGGAAAGTCTGGATTGTATCAGCCATTGATCTCAAATGTATATGACTGGTTTTGCATTATTAATCAAGCATATTTCACAGGATCCTGGTCTATTACTATTGGTGATGTGTCTCTAACTCTGTTTATTTCATTTACATGTTGTTTCACGTTCTTCTGGTAGGCAAAAGAAGTATAACATAGGATTCACCCTTGTTAGGTGCCCTATGTTTCCTGCTCTCCCTACCTTTATGTTTTCTGCTTTGTGTGTTGTCTAAGAGTGAATTCACGTGGTTTAACCAGTGTAGCGGATGTTATTGCCTGCTGGCTGATGTATGACCTTGGGGGTTTTCTTCTTGGATGCTTCTTTGTTATATTTATCTCTGTTCTTTCCCTTGGAGTTACTAAAGCAGACCTGGAGTTAAATGACCTCTGGTCCGATCTATAAGCAGCCCCTTAGTCTCTTTGAGAGCTTCCTTTGAGTATGTCCAAGCAGGTCTAGAGTTAAATGACCTCTGACCTGATCTATAGACATAAATTGGGTTGTTCTCCTTCTTTCACTTTCCTTCCTTAATGTTCCACCCCACCATCTAATCTAAAAATATCCTTTAGTATTAGATGACTTTCCCTTTGGAAGCCTTGGTTAGTGGATGCAAGTAATTCCCTTTCATGACTCCATAGCCCAATGGACGGCACTTTCTTGACCCATCCTCCTTGCTGAAACATCCTGCTGCCTTGTTCCTTTTCTCCCATTGCTTTCTCAGTCCATGATCCCCTAACCAACCCAGAAACCCTTCAACCAAATCATTTTAAAACCCCCCTCTGTGCTTCATAACTAGCCTAACACCTCATTCTGAGCTTCAAAGATATATCATTCGTTGCTCTGTTTGGAGAGATCCCTTCGCATCGCAACAAAATTATTCTTCTATTGTCTAACATCATACATTATAGTTGTGAAGAAAGCAACTCTTAACACACAATATCCAAAGAAAGAACTATCATAATGCATGCATCAGAAGAAGCTATCAGTTTTTTTTTTAAAACCCCATTAAGCATCATACATTGACAATCACACATTTGATACAAAACTCAAGTATATTAGTTTTCTTGTGCAACACATTACATCTGAGACTCCGTAGAGCTCAATACATAACAAAACCCGAAAAATTCCAGAACTAACTAACTTCCTCCTTCTTTTCCTTGCTTATCTAGAGCTTTTCCTAGCACTGGCAATCTTTGCTTCTTTTCCGCTCAGCTGGTCTATTGTGCTCCGCCATTCCCTGTTTTTTTTCGCACTTGGCTCTTCTTCCAGGAGTGTTTCTTCCTATTCATTATCGACTGTCCTTGCCACCTGTGCTACCACCTGTTCACGCTCGTCCACTTGCCCACCAACTCTCTGCAACCCGCAACAGCTCTCTGCCTCTCGCAACATCTCTACGTGACTTGCTCCGTCTGTAATGGACAGTCTGCAAATCACAACCAGTTTCTTCAAAACAAAGGCCCCAACAGGCCCCAATCACAAGCTATTGACTCACTCGGAGTCAATTTTATCTAGGTGTTGCGGTCCCCATGTGGTCGTATGGCGTGTTCTTCTACTGCTCTTATTCTGGTGCTCCCTTCTCTTGCTCCACCTGCTTTGGCTCCCGATCCTCCAACAAAGGCCCAAAATTTGGGACCTTCTTCAAGGCTTCCATCTTGAGCACCATGAAGTTAGTGATTGCTTCCTTCCATGTATTCATCAGTGAGTCCGTAGCGTGCACCACATTGTCGGCCTGAGCAGCATTACTGGGCTATAGTAGGTCTGCAAATGTTTCATTGTATTAAGGATCCGTGTCAGAGACCAGTTGATGTATCATCTCCACCTTCTGTTTGATGGGGTGCCAGATATCACGAAGGAGCTGCTTGGACTTAGCTAAGTTCTCTTCGATCTCTTCGATCTGCAGTTCAAAATCGTTGGCCTGATCGTATAGTTGTATGCATCTGGTCGGGTTAGGGGCTACTTTGATCTCTGTGAAAAGCTTATGTAGCTACTCAGAAATTGGCTGAGATTTCATTTTCAGTGAATTCAAGCACTCATGTATTTGCTCGAGAAAGGTATATGGACTTCAGGTTGACAATTCTCCTGCTGTCTCTTTAAGCCGACTCATATGTTCTTTCTTCTCGGGTTATCTTCTACATAAACTTTCAAGGGTCTTGTAGTGCCACAAACTTTGGATAATAGTGCCTCGCTGGAGTTCCCGATTTTTAGTGCCTAGGCTTGTGCATGATGTTCGACATGAATGAACATCTCCACAATGTCGCACGCCCACATATCTCAGGGTGGCTTTGACGACGTCGCGCTGGGATCGTTGGCTATAGCCCTTGGAAGTTCTCGATCTAATCAACTGCTGTTGAGCGTGCTTTTTATTGCTTAGCAACCGACGCTCTTCGCAAGAATCAATCGATGTTGCCGATGCTCATATTTCGAACTAGGTCATCGTGTAGCGATTCTTTGATGTTCTGCCATTGCTTGTATGAAATTAAACAACTAGCTTCGTGTCCAACATTGAAGGTCTAAGCTACTCATTATCTCAAATGGTCGGGATTTCTCTCTTTGAGTGGTCGTCACTAGCGATGAAATGAATAGATTGTTCCCATGGGGAGTTAGGTTGGCTCCGACGTATGGTCAAGCGATCGAGTTGGATGAAAAAATTGGATGGGGGTGGAGGAGTGGGTATGAATGGTTGCAAATGGTAACATTGATTGTTGGAACCTAGAAAGAGGTATCACCAAAGGTAGTTTCAACCAAGGTTAAAGTCTATCCTCGAATAAGTAGATTTAGAAGTTGTTCGGAGCTCTACCGAGGTTGAGTTAACCTCTGGGCCACTGTAGTACTTAGGCTAATCCCTCAACCTCGCTGTTAATCACCATCACCGTTCCCATGGGTATTACACCTGACATGGTTGCGATGTAGCGGTGTGGGGCTTACCGGTCTCGGGAGGTATGAGAGGCGTGTGGCATTGAATTCCGAGTGGTTGGGGAGGAGGAGGCCAGTGGTTTGGGATGACGAAGGGTTAGGTCAGTGGGTATGGTCGGGGAGTATGAGTACCCTTCTCCGACTTCTATGATCGTAATCCATGTACCTAACTGATGTACATGATCCTCCTCTTCAAGTCCACTCACTGGTCGCCGTAATCTTGGCCTCATTCCTTTGGGTCTGGGATAGGTGGTTTAGTTTCCTTGGTTTTTTGAAATGGGACAATGGTCCATCATGGGAGTGTGAATGGAGGGTAGTGAAGGAGAGCGTAAGGAATGGGGTCATTAATAAAGGCGACCATGTTTTGAATAAGCTTGGAATTTATTAAAATGGAAAATAGTGGTTACAAAGCCCGATACTTACCATGGCTTTCTTAAAAGCTCGCACTTGGGTTTCCAACTTCCGAAGTAGCGCTGTGAGTTACATCCGAGATATACTCTGCCGTGTCTACCAGCTTTTCTTAGTAGAAGTCAGGAGTCATGGCCTCAAAAAAATAATACATATGCTTCCCATCTTAGATTTCCCCCACAACCTCGCCAAGACATATCTTCTATATGGAAAGCTTTCTCTTCCAAATGAGAATCTCAACGACCTCTTTTGGAAGGTGTCCGTCGCAACGCAATGGGTAATCCATGTATTTCCATGCGAGACCACACAAACTACATCTCGCTTCGTAGTAATCATCTAGCAAGACTCTAAGAATTATTTCGATGGGTTCAAATGGCATTCAACATCATCCTCAGACTTAACTAGAATGGTTTCTCCTTTATTTATTTATTTGTTTTCGGGGTCCCCTAAGACTCGCACGATGTATGCTGTCTAAGGGCCGGTGGATGATTCGCTCTATCTCTCGCAAGTGGTCATTTCCCCAAAGAACACTATTTCCACATGGATAAAGCCATTATTAGATATTCGTAGATAAATCCATGGCTCTTTTGAAGTTATCCTCAGCGTTTCTTCCCAAGAGTTCTTGTAGTTGGAATGTGCACTAATTGATTTGTGTTCCCTCTAACGCAATGTTAAGCACCACCGAGATCGTGTTGAGGGTGCAATCCCCTTGTACAGTTGCCTCAAGGTCTTCCCCTACCACCGTAGCATGAAAATTTCACACTGTGTTTGATGAGGTCTATCTTCGCCCTTCCCTCCTATCTTGGTGTCATACTTATTGTAGTGGTCTAATTCCCCCACTTTGCTCTTGAGGTAGTCTAGAAGGCCATGGCTACGCTCCCTCGCGTCGATAGATCCGTGGAGCATGTGGATGTCTTCTCGCATGAATTTTGATCTCCTTCCTAGCCAAAGAGACCTGCCAGAATCTTGGCCGATTAAGAGCTTTTGCACGCATGGCTACTCCCCGTGTACCAAATACCTAGGCTCCCCTCGTATGAAGAACCGCGTTGATCTTTGAATTCCTCGAATTTTGAGTGAACCCGAGTTGCTTCGTTGTCACCCTCCTTAACATAATTATCAATGTAGATTTTCCTTTTCAACGCCGGAAATTGAAGGAATTCATGAAATTTGTGTCTATTAGAGTTGCATTATCATACCTCCCTATCAATGACACCAATTTATGAATTCTCTCATCAAGCTCTTGTTCGACTATCGACACCACTATCTTCGTCATGCCATTTCTCTCGTAATACACTAGTATCGTTGCTGGTATGCACCTTTGAAGCTTTATTGGATTTTATGGCTGACCATTGTAGTAGTTTCCTCTTCTTTTCAATTCTTTTGTTTTTCTAAGACTCTCGTTTTTTCCTTTCTCCATGCATATTAAGTAGGAATGTTGGCACAAAGGGGGGAGTTGATGCGACTGATAATCGATTAATTTTTCTGTGTTCCCTTGCGGCTACAATTGTGTGGGTGGTTACTCGTATGAGGTGGAATCTTTACTTGGATGATGATGGTCTTAGACATCATGGACGGATGGCTAATTATTATGGCCCGATGTGGAAACTTTATTATGGAGTGATGTTTCTAATTATGGAAAATATTTTCGAATTTTTAGTTGGCACTATGGAATGACACCTAAATTGTGGTTAATTATGATAGAATTATTGTTGAAGTAGTTTGGTCGCACAACACCCGCACCCCCTCAACCAAAATTGGTCGCGTGTGGTCCCCATGCCGGCAATGTAGGTTAGTGGTGGGATACTCGTGCACGAGCGTTATTTGGTGATCGCGTCCTAAAATACATGTGGAAAATGACTTTCCGGTTTATTGATGTCTCTTTAGTTGTGAGATAGTTATTGAATATCTAACCTACGACTGCTTCGGCACACCGCAGTTATTGACTATCTAACTCCATAGACTCTCTCGTGCTAGGATTTGCATCGTAAAGTAATAATTTAAATTTCTCAATCATAAGAGGTGTTTCAGCGTGCGCCATTCACCCAACCAGGGTAATATTACTCCATCCAGCTTGTGTGAATTTTATACCCCGAATCCCGTGATTTCTATGACATAAAATGGTTCCATCCAAATTATCTAAGTTTCCTAAATTCTCGTTGAATTTGTTGTCGTAGAGTAGTACTCTACCACAAATATTGAATGTCTTTTTCTTAATGTGGGGATTGTGGACAGCTTTTTATATGGTTGGAAAAGTCATCTAGCACAATAGGAATATACAATTTTGTCTCACTTCATCATCATTAGAAATAATAATTTTCATAATGAGGATCATCAAGATCATCCATTGGAATATGTGTTAGAAGATTCACCTCTAGTTAGAACAAGAAAGTGTCTCGGGCAGATAGTCCGCATTCCACCTTGTGTGGATGTACAATTTAGGAAGGATGATGATATGATAACAAATATGTACATAATTTTAATTTGCTGAAGCACTTTTCATCTTCAAGTAAGGAAAGGAAGCTACTAGAAGGAAGCCAAGATGACCAAAAGAAGGAAGAGGTATGTATATATTTGATACATAAAGTTGTTTAATCATATAGTTGCAAATAGAATGGTTAAATGATCTATCTCATGCTATGATTAAAGAATAATGGACTTTTCCTTATGAATGATACATGAATGTATGCATACACGTACCTCGGAACTCTTATACATTGATAAGATGAAATAAACATGATAAGACCATGAAGAATATGATATAGTTAGAAACTATGGTTCCTATGATGAAGGAACTACGCATAGAAGATATCGAGAAATAAATATGTGAAAAAAGGTGAAAGAAGAGCTATAAAATATGTATCTATAGTCACATAAGATAATATAAGTTATCAAAATATAATAAATAAGGATTAGCTATGCCATATCCATGAAGAATAAAGAAGAACTCAACATATGTATGTTGGAAAGGAGAACCTTGGTATTTTATGTCTTGGAGATGGATTCATACAAAGCAGTGAAAGGATGTTGATGTTGCAAGAAATTGGATGTCATGATGAAAGGAAATCATAAAGAGGTAACTTTGATTTTTATGTTCATTTTAGACTTTTTGAGAAAAATCTAGTCGGGGTTGAAATAAAGGCTAACAAAAGTAAGGGTTGTAAAAAGTCACCTATAACTAGTACTCATCAAATTAGATGGAATATCCTAAAAGAAACATGAATTGGAAGAGGTACATATGTGAAGGAGAGCCAAATGTGGGGAAAAGAAGATAAATTATCGATGAAGAGAAGGATTCCACGACCGTTGGTTCAACATTATGTTTCATCAAGGGAAGTGATGGAGAAGATGGTCAATGCCCTACAAAGAATTTTTGAAAGAAGAAGGATCCATGATAAATAATTTGAATTTCTTGTATCTATGATGATGATGCAAGGAGGAGGCCTATAAGTGTTCAATAGTACTGTATGATTCCACCAAAGTGTAGATAGTTGATGTTGTAAACAATTAGCTAGTTAAGAAGGAGCTTGGTCAAATCCTAGTGAAAAGGGAACTTTGGTATATTCCTTTTATAAGAATAAGTATATCCTTGCTAGTTTAGAGAGAGAGATAGACACATCATTGTTGTATTCATGTTATGAAGAAATAATGGAGGATTAAGTAAGAATATGTGATTTATGTCGATACTCTTTGAGGATGAAGTAGGACATCAAATAGGTAAGAATAGTTGAAGAGGAAATTCCCGATGATGTGGTAATCCAATACAAGAATGGTCCTAGAAAGACATACCTTGTGAACATCCAGATGAGGTATGTACCTTGAGATATAATGATGAAGGTTTCTATAAAATAATTGCCTCCCAAGCATTTTTCTCTAACTCACAGAGATAGATTTGTTATTTAAGGCATTTCTATATGACAATGTAGGTTTATATGATGAGATGCACTAATATAAGGTGATAAGATAGATTATGAGATGGCTTACCAATATGAATCTTCCTATGAGAATTATTTAGTATGAGAATGTCCAAGTACCTCTTGCATGTATTATGAATACCTCCCTACTAAGAGGGAGTGTTGAAATAAGTAAATTCAGGTTTGGTCTTTGTAAATATGAAATGTACTCTTGATTTTTGTATATTGTAAAAGAAATAAAAATTATTATTATAATTTTGTAGCATGGGTTTCATGATCAAGGTCAATTTATTTGTAGTTAAATCACCCAATGAGTGCTACTAGTGTTTTTAATATAGTCAAGAAGTCAATCGATTCATTATCATATATAATAGACCCTATTGGGAACTTTGTACCATGTAAAGATAATTTATATAAGTAAAAAAGAGAGTCAAATTTCTCTAATACCAAGTCATCCCACAAGAATGGAGTTATACTCACAAGTGAAAAGTCACCGATGAAGAGCAACTCAACCCTCACAAGAAACCTATATATATAGAATCTTGACCTCATTTGAAGACATGATTCAAGAAGTTCTTACAAACACAAGAAAGAGATCAAATAATAGGATACATGCATGAAAATAAAGCTAAGTGTTTGGAGACTTGGGATACTTCCTCTCACATTTGTGAAGATAATTAGTGGAATATCGTAGTTTCATTAAGACCAAATTGCACCCACCATAAGGAGTTGAATCTGTCAAAGAATCAAGTTTGCAAGTTTAATTTCGATGGAATAAGTAACAATATAAGCAAAGGAAATAAAAGGATAATATTACTACTTCCCACACAGAAAAATTATTGTTTTTGGCAAGAGAGGCCAAAAATTTCAGTCCTAATGTAGCGCTTGAATTTCTTAAGAAGAGGCTAAAATATAAAGTTTTGAAGCAAGCCATTTGGGCTTGACTTTATGAGAAGCAAGTTCATCAAGAAGAGGTTTGACTTGGTCTTGGAGTAGCCTTTTTCAAGGGTATTAGGTCTTGGAATTCATCATTTGAAGATTCTATAAGAAGATATAAATTCTTGTTGGTTTTCCCTCTCGGAGGAGAGGTTTTGGCCTTGCCTTTGCAACCTATATTTTCGTGTCTTCTATTCTCATTGATCCTCATTGTTTTATAGATATTTGATGATAAGAACACCAATAATAATAAACCGAGATACGAAATAAATTACAAGTACATCAAGTTAAGTAAAAATCACAAGTAGTTATCAGCAAGTGAACTCACCCTAATCTAGATGCCCATGATTTCTCAACACCCCGGCTAGAGTGACTTGCCTTAATTTTTCGCTTCTTAACTGGGAATTGCGCAATTTCCTCTTCCAAAGGAGCCTTCCCGAGCATAGGGTGTGTACTTAATGGTTAGTCAACCAATGTTGACGAAATTGTTCTACCATAAGCAGTGCAAGGCACATTCTGAAGTGGATAGGAAGCCACTAATGAAGAAAACTACACTAGCATAGGGCGCAAGGCACATATTTCGTGAATAATATGTCATTTTTGAAGAAAACTATGCCTTCCATTAAGCCTTTTGTCTCCCAAGTGCATGTTGCAATTATACTGCAGTGTGGCCCCTCTCCCTCGGATCACCGTTGAAGAAAACTACACCGTCTTTTAAGCCTACCTCTTAGTTATAGTGCATGGTGCGTGTTTAGTCAACATGCCATCAAATCTTGTCCAATAGATTCCTCGTTTAAACCAATATCAGTCCTTCCCCGTCTCTAATTTCATGCTGCAATTTTATTCTAGCTGTGGTCTCCCTCAATCATCGGAAGCTCAATTGCACTCTCACCGTCTCCTTCTCCTTGTAGCATAAAGACATGGCACAATTTTAGCCGCAAGCTAATCACATTGTATCTTCCACTTTACCACTATGTTGGAACCTAAAGAGCCTCCTCATACCACATGGTGCATCTCAAGTAAGAACTAGTGCCTTCCCATAACCACTATTGAGCTAAAACTATGCCATCCTCAACAATCCTTTCCTCTTTAGTCCTCACATAAGCTTATATCAAGAAATTTCTTCAATGAGCAATGTAGAGATAGAATATATGAT
This sequence comes from Pinus albicaulis, assembly GCA_034641835.2. Lineage (NCBI taxonomy): Eukaryota > Viridiplantae > Streptophyta > Pinopsida > Pinales > Pinaceae > Pinus > Pinus albicaulis. The sequence continues at coordinate 17,706 of JAXQQM020068540.1, forward strand.
TTAAAGACTAATTTTTCCTTTCATAAGTGATATTCATTTGCAGGTTTCCCATCTTAACATGGCATGGTGATTTCAAGGAAGATGTTAAGGAGACGAAATAAAGAGGCACTTGCGAGAAGAAGCACAAAGAAGGAAGAACCATCATGAAGATATGGAGAAATATTAAATCAAGATGGATCAAGAAATTTCATCATAAAAAATAAGGTATCAATGATGATCCAAGCCCTTTAGATGGTGAAGATGAAGTACCGATTAGATCTATCATGAAGAAGTCAAAGACAACAACAATAGAGCAACTTGATATTGCCATCATCATGAAGTTCCATGTCATCAATGCCAAGTCATGGCTTGTACAAGTATCATCACACTATCATATGTGTCAATGTGTCTTGCCATGATGTAGAATGTAATCAAAAGGAAATGACAAAATGTAATGTGTGAAAGTCCAAGAGTCACATGTAGAATATGAAAATTCACATGTGGACCAAAGAATCATTTATGGACAAAAGAGTCATTAGGAAAAGTTCAAAAGTCATATAGAGGTTGAAAGGTCACATTATAATTCTAAAATTCATGAGAGGGAAGTTCAAGAGTCATAGGGATATGAAAGTTCATTCCTCTTGTAATAAAATAAACCTCATAACTCAAGCAAAGGGCTTTTTGGAGGCTTAAGGATTTGGAGAGCTAACCTTGTATTCTCTAACTTGACATGAGAGAATATCATTCGGAGAAGAAAGAGGATTCTAATGTTACATTTGCGTTGGAGCTTGTGGCTCACCATCAGAATTCATGTACTTGAATATTTCACTTAATAATTGAAGCTCATTGAGACAACAAATTTTTTATGCTTGTATCCTCAATGTTGTAAGACTATTCTTCGATGTTTGTGGTATATGTTATGTTCATATGTACTAAGTAAATTGAACTACTTAATTGGATTTGGTACTTACATTGTTGAATGTGTATTGTGTTTTCTTTTAATGATGATTATGTCTATGTGAGCTACTTCACAAGATAACTAGGAATCTTTCATTGCTCTCGTGTGCTAATACTATTAACTTCCTTCAGACTAACTCTTGTATTCCTTCATGAATGTCTCTTTACACAATGTAATTTGTGTTTCAAAAATGTCAAATTACTTGTTTGTTCAAAGGTTATGTGTATACTTTCTTATGTTATCCATTGAAACCAAGGAAAACCTTAAGTTATGGTGGTTAGGGTCGATAATACTTGACAAGGATCCTACTCCAAAAAGTGTGAGGTCTAATCTGACTTCACATCGTGAAAACCTCTATATTTTTGTAGTATCCAATCACAAGATTCTAGCACTAAAAGAGATCCATATGACAAGTTGTGCCCATTGAGTCTATTTTGAATCTCTTATCTTTAAAATGGATCCTCCTTAAATCATACTCTTGGGGTGTTTTTCCAATGAATACTATGGTAAAATTTTAATTCCTTATGAACCCTTATAACTTGTCCCAATTGAAGTTTGATGGTTAGGGTGTCATATCAATAGCCAAGCATATTGTTAAGTATGTGTTATATTCTTTCCACAACTAGTCACGCGTCGTGGGGTGTCATAGGGGGCGATAACACTCCATGTATGTTGCGATTGGTGCACCGTGGGCGTAGCCCCCTATTCAGGTGTGCGGGCCCTCGGGGAAAAAAATTTGGAACCTATTTTCATGGCATGGACTCGCCCATGGTTTTGTGCATGGGTTTGCACATGGTTGGGGCATGATGGTTTTCGGTCCCCTAGTATTTTGTGAGATCCTGGTCAAGGAAACTACACGTATTATGCTCTAAATCTAGGTTAATGGATCAAAGGGGTTTATGTATGCTTCGACATGTATATATATGTGTTGTAACACTAAAAGGAATATAATGAAAAAAATCAAGTCGGTTGTCCCGATTTGGGATCCAAAGGGGAAAATATCTCGTGCATATATGTTTTATGTTTTATGCTCTCACTATTGTTTATTTTCTCTGCTTTTTTAGATTCGCTTGTAGATAATTTCGTATAGGGTTAAAACCTACATTTGGTATTAGGAGCGCCACCTTTCAAGGGGACGCCTTGGCCGCCGAGGTTTTTCACTTGGGCCTATGGTAGACCTTGTTCATGGAGATATAAGTGGATCGATTCTTGCGATGAAAGAAGATGGCAAGAAATGGAAAGATAGAGATTGAGAAATTTAATGGTTAGAGTTTCGAGTTGTGGAAGCTCAAGATGGAGGATCCGTCGGTGGATAAAGACCAAAGGATCGCGGCAGATCCAGTACTAAACCAAAGACAATGTCATATGAAGATCGGAAAAAAATTTGATCTGAAGGCGAAGGAGCACAATATGGTCGAGTGTCTCGTATTTGTATTTTTGAATGTATCCGGGGAAGCTACGATGAATCATTTGTGGAAAGACTTGGGACTTTGTACCAATCTAAGTCTCTCGTGAATAAAAAATCAGTTCCTACAAAAGATGTATAAACCCGAGGATGAAGCATGGAGACTTATGAATGCAGAGCATTTGAATGCCTTCAATACTATGGTAAGTCAAACAGCCACCGCCGATATTAAAAATCTACATGAAGATAAGTGCATCACTTTGTTGTGTTCTCTACTAGACTCGTGGGAAAGTCCGTTATTGCAATAGGTAGCAATACAACTTACCTTGAATTTTGATGACATTGTCTCACCTTATTGCCATAGGAAATGAGATGGAGAAATATGGAGGGTCTAATGGAGATGCTTTATCTATATGAGGAAGGTCCTATAATAGAAATAAGAATAAGGTTTTGAGTGAGAGATCTAAATATAGAGGGAGATATAAATTCTCCCGGAAGGTTTGTAAAGGTGTGATGGAAATGTGGAAAGGAAGGGCACTACAAAAAGGACCGCAGATCTAAAGCTCTTGAGAAAGAAAAGGGACCGGGACAGATGCTCCTTCCTCGTTAGAGGAAAACCACCTAAGATGAAGGTGGAGATGTGTATTCGGCTTCTTCTTCAAATACACATGTAGAGCATGAGTCATGGTTGATTGACTGTGTGGATCTCTTTCACTTCACTCCCATATGGAGTGGTTCGCGAGTATGAGAAATATGATGGCGTGATGTCTTCTTAGTGATGATAAATGAAGGTCGTAATCAAGCGATGTGGAAAATTCAAGTTGAAGCTACAAGGTGGAAGGATTAGAACACTTCATGTTGTTCTGTACATTCTTACATTGGCCATAAATCTGATTTTTGTAAGCAAGATGGATGATGCAGGTATGAAAACAGTTGTTTGAGAAAGATACCCGTAAGATGGTTCCTGTGAGCACGGTATTAATGTGGGGAGAGTTTGGATTGGAACTTTGTACAAGCTTTAGGGAAGCACCTGTTATCGCGAGTGCAACAATTCTCGTGGTTCCCCGAAAGTGGAGGGAAAGCCTAGCTAGCTCTCTCGGAGAAAAAGACCATGCTATGACATCAAAGGCTTGACATATTGATTAAGGCCTTCAGACACGTAAGGAAATGGTATGGTAGAAGGTATGTCTAATATCTCCTTTGGATTTCTATTTCTATGAAAATTGTGTATATGGGAAGTATAATCGTGATGAGTTTTCCTCTCGTGCTAAGAGGGCGAACAAGATAGAGCTTGTGCACAAGGATGTGTTTGGACCTCGTGCTCTGCTCCATCACTAGGTAAGTCCGTGTACTTCTGTTTCATTCATGTATGACTTCTCAAGGAATACATGGATATATTTATTAAGGAAGAAATATGAAGTCTTCGATGCATTTAAATAATTTAAGGATTTGGTGGAAAACTAGACAGAGAAGAAGATAAAGGTGCTATGCGATTTATAATGGTGGGGAGTTATACAAGAATGAATTTGAAGAAGAGTTCTCGTAAGAAGTGTGGTATAGCATGGAAAAAGACTACTCCATACACACCTCAAGAAATGAGTTGCGTAAAAGAATGAATAGAACACCGATGGAAAAGGCAAGAAGCATGTCACGGTTAGACAAGAATTCTCGCGTAGGCAAGGAGACCGCATGTTACTTGGTTAACATATCACCTTCATCAAGATCGAGGATAAGAGTCCACATGAGGTATGGACTAGTAAGAAACCCTCTCTTTCACATCTCGAGGGTATTTGGATGCGATGCATATGTACATGTTCCAAAGGAGAAAAGGATCAAGTTGGATAATAAATATGAAAGGGGTGCATCTTTTATCGTGGTATAAGGATGGTTTAAAGGGTTACAAGCTTTGAACTGGAAACAAGGAAGGTTGTGTATAACAGATGTGGTTTTTAGGAGAGGTGAAAGATGTTGTTAAACATGAAGTCCTACCAAAAGGAATCAGAAGATAGAGTTTGAGCTAAAGGAGGATGAATCAAACTCTACAATAGAAGAAGACTGTAAGAGGAAGAGCCACAAAACTCCAAACAGGAGAAGACTCACTTTATAGGAAAGAAGATAACCAAAAAAGGTATAGTCCATCTTCTTCTATTCAAAATTTTCTTTAACTATAACTAATCATGATCCTAGAACCATCAGGGAGGCAGATTCGTAGAATGGAAACTCCTGGGAAGGAGGCCATGGTTGATGAAATGGCATCCTTGCATAAAAATGAGGCATGGATCTAGTGGGAGTTATTGGTTGGAAGGAAATCCCATCGGAGCAAATGGGTGTTTAAGAAGAAGATGAATATATAAGGCAAGGTGGAGAAATACAAAGCTCATTTGGTAGCAAAAGGTTATTCCTGTGTGCCAGGAATTGATTTTGGTGATATTTTTTCTCCTCGTTGCCAAAGTTACTTCTATTATATTACTTTTATCCGTTGTCGCCGCATTTGATTTTGAGGTAGAACAGATGGATGTGAAGACAATGTTTCTTCACAAGTGATGTGGAAGAGGAGATCTACATGAAACAACTTGAAGGCTTTATGGTGAAGGGGAAGAAAGAACTGCATGTAGGTTAAAGAAGTCTCTGTATGGGTTAAAACAATCACCAAGGATGTGGTTTCCGAAATTCTCGATACCTATATACAGGACTTAGCTTCACTCGTAAGCAAGGAGGATCACCGTGTTTATTTTAAATTAATTATGACCGTGTTATTTATTTGGTCTCGTATGTGGATGATATGTTGTTAATTGGAAAATGAAAAAAATTATCCAAGATTTGAAGACCCAACTCGTTTTCCAAATTCAACATGAAGGATCTTGGTGTGCCGCAAACTATATTTTGGGCATGGAAATTTAGTGGGAGATCAGAAAAGAGGAAGCTATGGTTAAACCAGAGGAATTGAGTGTTCAGACTATATTGAAGAGGTTCAATACGCAGATAGTAAACCTATGAATGTTTCGATTCCTATAGGTGTAAGTCACGTTCTGCTGAACTCGTGTCCCAAGGGAACAAGAAGAAGAGGAGGATATGTCCCGTGTTCCATATGCAAGTGTAGTGGGTAGCCTCGATGTATGCAATGGTTTGTACTAGACCAGAGCATTGGACATGCAATGGGATTATTGAGTTGTGTTTATGTCAAACCCAAGGAAGGAGCATTGGACAAATTATGAAGGGTTTTCAGATATTTGCATGGCACTAATTATTATGGTCATGCTACTAGGGAAGACAACTAGTATCGAAAGAGTGTCGGACATTCGTGGTCTTTAATGCAGATCAAGCTGATATCCTGGACCAAAGAATATCTACAAGTGGGTATGTGTTTAGCCTATTTGGAGGTGTATTCGCTTGATGAGTAAATATACCTCAGGGAGGGTTTTTCAACTACAGAGGCGCGAATACATGGCAGCCACTCATGCAAGAAATGAAGAAGTTTGGCAAGTAGAGATTGTGCTCAAGTATGGGGTTGGTGCAACAAGCCATAAGGATAGACCGTGATAGCCAAAGTGAAATTTTCTGGCTAAGAACCATGCTTATCATTCAAAGACAAGCACATTGATGTTCAATATCACTTTGTGAGAGATATGGTCGAGGCTAAAATGGTGTTGCTTCAGAAAGGTGGACACTTTAAAGAATGTTGCAGATGCATTGATGAAGTCTCGTGGAGCACTAAGAAGTTCTTTTGGTGTAGAGAAACAATGGGTGTTGCAGAGTTGGGCTAATGATTGCTTTCCTTGTGGCCCCCTACGATTAGTCACGTGCTGTGGGGTCATAAAGGGCGGCGATAGCACTTCGTATGTTGGCAACAGCAAGGGGGTAGAAGCCCCCATAAATGGTCCGGGTAGCACCCTGAAATTTTGGACCCTATTTTTCTAAGTGGGCGGACTCCACTCATGGTTTTGTGCATGGGTTTATGTTGCTTGCTCTTTTGGGGCATGTATTTAGCCTCAACCCTCGGTATTTTGTAGATCCATTCAAGGAGCTACAAATATGTTTTAATCCAGGGTTAATGGATTGGGGTTTATGTATGCTTCAAAGATGTATATATGTAGTTGTAACACTAAAACGAATATAATGAAAAAAAAATCAAGCTAGTTGTCCCAATTTGGGATCCAAGGGAAAATCTTGTGGTATATCTATTTTATGTTTATCCTCTCACTATTGTTTATTTTCTCGTTTTTTAAGATTTGTTTGCAGATAATCAGATGTTTAAAACCTACACATATATCTAATTTTCTCTATTTTTGTTAATTTTATGAAATTGATTGTGAATATGTTTCTTTTGTTATTTTCTTCCTCATACTTGAAGGTTTATTTAATGGATGGTGTCATACCTTTCCATCTACTTCCATGCATTCATTTGAGCAATTCCTCAAAGATCTTCATCAAGAATTTTATAGTAGTATGATTATTGAGATGATTTTAAAAGGAATAATCAACTAATAATGTACCATAATGAAATAATTGAGGATTTTTCTAATCTATTCCTTCACCTATGTTATGAATTTCTTGAAGAAGATACATACTAGGAATTCTTTTAAATAAAAATTTGAGCATTGGTTATCTCTTCAAGCAATGTGAATCTAAAAACCCCCAGACCATCCTTCTCTCCCAACTTTTTCAAAACCATGAGACGCCTCTAATTATAGAGGAGGAACATACCTTTCCTCTGTTCATTTCTCCTCATTTTTTAGTCCCAATGTGAGTGCCTCATTTTGATGATGTCGAACTTGGGAAATATGAAAATCAAATTGTTGATATGTCTCTTCAACTTTCATGATCCATAGTTGATGGAGGAAATGTTGGAATGTTTTATGAAGCCTAGGGTGAAGACTAACATCCATTCCTCAAGAATGTATTAACATTCACAACTTCATTATTGAATCTGTATTCGGGGTACCTATCATCCCCTATTATCTCTTTCATGACCCTCGTCTCCTTGATCTCGCTTTATCAATTTCTTCCAAATCCAAGTATCAATTAGGAGAAAGGGACTATACTTCTCATAGACAAAGGAGCAAAAAGTTGAATATTCTTTCAATATTTCTTATATTTTTAAAATTCATCAATGTTAAGATAATACTCTTCATTCCTGCTGATTTAGAACCTACTAATCTCGATCAATCAAATGAACTCAATTTTCCTAATCCATCTAAAGTCTTTGGAAACTATCAACTGATGAATATTACTGTATTGATGTATATGGTGATGAATTCCCAAGTGCACATATTGGACCTTCTTCATACCAGGAAGATTTTGATTTGAAATATTTCTATATCTATAATTTGACTCACTTCAAAGAAGATATTCTTATTGAAACTTCCTTTTCACCTCACTATCCCATGTTTTATATTGTTTGCAATACATTAACTTAGACGACTATACTCCATGTTATTCAAGTTCATCATCTAATGATTTGTATTTTGAATCGGAACATGGTAGTGAGGTTATCCATGATGAAAAGGAAAATAAGAAACTCATCAAGTATCCATCTCCATTCCTTATCATTTCCGATATTGCTTGAATAAAATTATTTTGTTCGTGCTACTCATGAGGCTGATCCAATCTATCCATCCTTAGATGATCAATTATAAAAAAAAATTCCCTTGAGTAATCTATTTGTTTAATATGCATTCTTTGATAAAATCATCGATGTAGATGGTTTCCATCCATATAGTAATGATATCAGACCGAATTACCGATAGTAGCTATCCATACGCCCCCGCATGATCCGATTCAATCTCTTCAAAGTGAAATTCTACAATCATTGAAAATTTTAGGACTTGTTAAGAAGTCGAGGAACTTCAACATCCATTGATGTTTATGTCGGTTCTCACTATCATGGTAAGATACTCGAACAAAGTCATATCTATATTTTCTCACAAATTATTTTCAGATGGTTTCACTAAAATGAAAATTCCTTCATGAAATACTTGTGTTATTTTTGACATAACGTTTCCACTTTTCAATATTTGGTTTTTGGATCTAGATTGAGGATTCTATTTTAGTTTATTCATATTCATGAAAAGATATTATGCCAAACTTGGGTTTGGAGGGTATACCTTCCATGGGTGCAAAAATATATGAAGGATCATTCTAAAAGATTATCATTGGTCAAGGATTCATACCTATCGATTCTTTTGAAAATAATCGCCATTATTTTCTCTTGTGAATATTATAATGCTAAACATTTTGTTCATGGCATTAAATATGACCTTGAATGTTAATGAATTCTTTAATTTATTTGGTGAGTCAAATTCCTCTATCCAATATATGCTTACCCATTGTACTAGGTATGATTGGTTTCATGTGTGTGTTTGCTATACTAGAATTTATTTTCAATTATTCCGATGATTGTGATGCTAGATCTCATGAAATTGTTTATGATCCGAGGAATGGTTTGTCACATTTACCATGTGAGTGGTGGTGCTGATTATATTATTAAATAATTTGTAAAGTTTGCTCAAACTATCTATCTTTATTATTCACTAACTAAGAATCGTATGCCTTAATTTACCCATCCGATCATAATGTTGGTTCTAGAAATAATCATTCAAATAATCATTTTCCTACTAATATATCATGCCGATCATTGTCATTTTGAATCCACCGATATGTGATTTATCATATCACTATTTTGATACTTGGAAATAAGTTGAGGCATCTCAACCTTCACTAATGTTAATGTCAAGTCCTCACTATCTTGACAAAACATTCTCGAATATGATCAACATTCGTTTCCCTTACAAAGATTCTCATCCTAATTCCATGTTGTTAATTGAAATTTCATATTCTAAGATTTCCATGGTATTCAAGAGGAGTTTTTTGAATTTCATGACCCAATATATGATTTTTCATGACCCAATCTATTATTTCCTAGAAGCATCTTATTTAGGAAAGCTCCTTATGCTAATAAAAAGCTATGATATTTCGCATGTTTGCTAAGAAGGAAACAGCGTATGAAGGAAGATTCACATGAATCACAGAGGTTTGTTTGATTATAATTTGGTTAAGGTTAGTTGTAATGGAAAATCCTCCGCATCTAAGCACCTTCCGTATTTTTGCAAGCCTTTCAAGTTCTTATCTTTTTCTTTGTAGATGGTTTTATATCACTTTAATCACTTTATCTATGTGTTTGCATGTAAAGATAAGCTATGGTGGTTACATTAGGAAATTTCTATTACAATTAGCCCTTACCTTCTAGCCATTTAGGTTAGGAGTAGGTCTAGTTACATGCTAGATTGCTTTTCACCCATCCCCTAACTTGCTCTTCGATACTTCTCGTATTTGTTTTGTTTTCTTACTTTTTGTTATGGATGTTCCTTTACAATTTTTTTTACTTTTATTTATATTTGATATTGTTTAATTTTTGTGTTAGGTCTTTTATTTTGTGTTTTATTAATAATAATTTGCATGAAAGATGCTCCTTTGGCTTAAGATACAATGTGAAAAACTTGAAAAGGAAATTTGATGATAAACAATGCTTCGCTAATATATCATCACGTTCTTAGTCTTGGTTACATTTATTAAATTCGATGATGTCTAAATGAAAAATATGATTCATTCTGCATGAAAGCCTTTGGTCAGAACACAAAGTCAGACTTATTAGGATCTTCATTCCTAACTCAACTCCTACTCAATCGCGGTTCAACCCGTCAATTCAATCGAGATAAGGGAAAGGATGAAAACTTAAAACAAGAATATTAACTTCAATTATATTTTGAATCCCTTAAGAAAGGAGCAACATCTTTTGAAAATAAATAATATGAGATCCCACTTCCACCCATGTTACAAATGTTCAATAAATGCTTCAAGCATATCTTTAAGATAAATAAATAAAAGGGTGCAAGAAGAGAAAGTATTCCCGCACAGAGATGAAGCAAGAAACTTTGTTAGGTTACTAAATAGTCGTGTTGGTAGCAAAGCGATGCTTGTGATTCCTTGAAATGACTCCATGAGGGCACCGAATAAAGCTCATTGCAGCTGGAGAAACATCGGAAATGTGCTTAACTCGATTATCAAAAGCTCGATATACTCACTATATTTTCTCTATCGAAAAATTTGGAAGTGTGGCTAGTATTGTAAGTGTGTTCAAGCTAATAAAGGAAAATAAGAGAATATATCTTTAGCCGGGATAAGTGGAAAACCCAGGGTAATCGACATGGTAAACCATTACTTCCCGAAAGAGTGAGACCTTACACTTAAAGGTGAAACCTAAATAGATAAGTTGGAGTTATACTACTATGTTTCTATAGGTGTCGACACTACGATCAAAACCCTCCAATTTTTTTCCTACACTTAAATTTTGGAGCCTACTAAGGATCTTATGATCTATCGTTCTATGGTCACTTCATTGTTGATTGATGTTGTGCTAAGTGTTTCACTATTCCCTATTTCTAATTGTCAAAGTCACTTACCTGCCATGCTCACTCTCGATGAAATTATAAGCGCACTTTTTATGCATGCCCGAATTGCATAGTGTAGTTCATCAAGATAGTTCCCTTCGTGCAATGTTCAACCTATTTCGACAATCATTTCACACTTCCATCGACGCTTCACTATGGTTGCAATTGTAATTTCTATTTTGGTGAGTTTTCTTAATCACACTTACGCACTCTTCACTTTCATAATTTTTTCTTTCATGTTCAATACTTTTTTTTTGCTTTTTTTTTTTTTTTCACCATCGTTGTCATTTTCTTGTGATATTTTCTCCGGTGTGTCACTTTCAATTTCTTTAGCTTTTGCAAGTGTCATTTTCACTTTTTGTAATTGTTGCGTGTGTCGTTTTTTGTTGTTATCAATCCTATATTTTTTGCACCTTTGCACATCATTATAGGTGGCTATAAGGCAATTTTTTGAATTATATGGTCATTGTCCTACATATCATAATAATATGTGCTATATAGATTCTTACAACTTAGTGCATTTTCTCTGGTCACAATTGACTCCTTGTGTCACATCTTATATCCTAAGCTTGTCGCACTTGGAAATAAGTGTCACTTTGCTATAGTTTCAAGGCGTTATTTTTATCAAACGTCTCTAAATTCCCATGGATTGTATAAATAAAAATTCATGTATGAGATCCATGTTGGATTCTGTTTCGCATGCATTTCACTCTCTTACTCTACTAGTCCTACACTTATCCATTTCAAAGATCTTCTCGGGTTCTCCCCGCCCTGGGCTGCAAGTTATGAAATCTTCAATCCTTCAACAAGTGAGGAGGAATTACTATTCATGGGCCTCATTTATAATATATTTACTTTATAGAATTTTTCACTAGCCTCTTAAGTTCATCTCAGAGCTTACCTATTCAAAACTTTCGCAACATGTCACTTAACCCCTTCTTATTTGTAGTGAATCATTGCACTAATTTTTGAGAAATATTTTCTTGTATAGTGTATGATAATTTATAGAGTCCCTTTTCAAAATAAAATTGTGCCATACAAGGTCTCCCTCCCTCTCACAATGCATTATAAATATCTCTCGGAGATGTGACTTCTCCTTCTACTTCTTTCCTTAGCCAATTGCATAATTTCCTCTTTTGAGTTAGCCTTCCCGAGTGCATGGAACACTTCTAGTGTATATTCAACCATTGTTGAAGAAAAATAAGTGGGCATAGTGTGCATGGCACATATTTAGTAAAAATTTGTCACTCAAGAAAAATGAACCATCCCTGAGCCTTCCTATCTCTCAATGTATGGCATAGTTCTAGTGGATAGTGTGGCCCTCTCTTTGACTGTTTTGAAGAAACATATACCCTCCCTTAAGCCTAGCTATCAAATATAATGCATAGTGCAATTTTAGACACCAAGCAATCCACTCTCGTCCACCATAATCCCCTCATTATTCCAATAATGTGTCCTTCCTCTACCTTATGAACACATGGTACACTTTGAGTCCACATTTAGGGTCTCACCAATCATTATGAAGCTCAAATACACTCTCACTATCACCTCTCCTTGAGCCCAGCACATGGTGCGCTTAGTCGCAAGATCATCACACTACCTCTTTCACTTTACCCACTAAGTGCTAGACCCCGAGAAGCTCCCTCTCAGCTCATGTAGTTTCTCAGGGGTGAGTACTAGGGGCCTTCCCCAATCCATTATCGATCTCAACTACACCATCCTAAACAAGTATTTCCTACTCTCCGCCCCTCACAAATTCCCATCACAAGAAACTTCTTCCATGACCAATGTAGAGAGAGAATAAACATGATTTAAAGACTAATTTTACCTTTTCATGAGTGATCTTCATTAGTAGGTGTGCCATCTTAACACTTAAATGTGATGTTGAAATAATATGTTAAGGACAAGAAAACAAAGAGGCAATTGTGAAGAAGAAGCACAAAGAAGAATGATCATGAATGCATGGAGAGATCCCAAACCAAGACATATTGAAGACATTTTATCATAACTCAAAAAGTCCCAATGATGATCTAATACTCCCCTTTGGAGGGTGAGGATGAAGTACCGATTAAATCTATCATGTACAATTCAAAGACATAGAAACAAGAGATTAACTCGGGAATTTCCATGTCATCATGAAGTTCCATGTCATCAATGTTTTAGCTTGCGTATTGCATAAGGATCATCACACCGTCATATGTGTCAATGTTTCTTTCCAAACATGATGTGGAATGTAATCATGTATTATCAAAATGAAGAGGACAAAATGTAATGTATGGAAGTCCAAGAGTCACATGTAGAATATGAAAAGTCACATGTGGACCAAAGATTCATATATGGACAAAAGAGTCATTAGGTGTAAAAGTATAAAATTCATATAGAATTACAAAGGTCACATTATGAGTCGAAGAGTCATGAGGGAAGTTCAAGATTCATAGAGATAAGGAAAGGTCATCTATTTTTGTAAAAGAAACCTCATAACTCATGAAAAGGGTTTTTGGAGGCTTAGGCTTTGGAGAAATAGCCTCGCTTCTCTAACTTGACATAAGAGAGAAGATCATTCCTTCTATAAGTAAGAAGTGAAATATTGTTCCATTATTTGAGCTAGTGGCTCACCATCAGAATCATTTACTTGGATATTTCACTTAATAATTGAAGCTAATTGAGCCAACAAGTTCTCATGCATGTATCATGAATGTTGTAATACAATTCTTTAGAGGTTTCGATGTATTTTTATGTCTATATGTTCTAAGGAAATGAATCATGCTACTGTCTTCGTAGTTACCTTTGCTGAATGCAAGTATTTTCTTTACCGATCGTTTTTGTCTATGCAATGTATGCTAGATAACTAACAAATCTTTCTTGTTTCATTTTCCTCTCCTAGGATAGTACTTTATTATCACCAGAGAGACCCACTCTTATCTCCCACGTGTGAAGGTATCCTTTACATATTGAAATTAGTGTTTCACAATGTCAACTTACTAATTTGTTCAAAGGTTATGTGTATAATCTCCTATGTCATCCATTGGAACTAAGGAAAACCTAACTTATGGTGGCTAGATGATACTTGGGATGGGGCTACTACTCCAAAATGTGGCCGTGAGGTCTAACTCGGGACTTCACGTCAAGGAAACCCTCGTATGCTGGTGGTATCCAACACCATCAACACAAATCAGGAGACTTCTCCAATGGAGGAGAAGGTTCAAATATTTCCCGTAACCTAGAGCCTTTAATTTTAGAAGACTAAGAATAACAAGTGCTTGGGGAAGGAGAGAGGGGTTTTAGGGTCAATGGGTTTATTTGAATGAGAGTGTTCAAGAATGGATGATAAGAAATCAAATTTATTATTTATGGGAAAAGACTTAGAAGGACCAACATTGAAAGGTTTCTTGTTATATTTGTGTTTGAATCCATCTTAACAAAGCCTCCACATCTTTTGTAGAATATATAGAAGATGGATTTTTGGTGCAAGGAGGGGACAATCCTTTTTTAAAATATGATCGTGCTTATGAAACAACAACATAGAAAAGGAATATATTTATATTTCACCATTAATGCATTCCCATCATGGCATAAGATACAATGGCTAGAAGGGGAACCGAGACATCAATATAAATAAATATTCATGTATAAGTCATATATCTCCCTTGTTCGTGATCTTTTCCACTTTAAAAAGGATCCTAATAAATTTACATGCCTTCACATATTTCCATTTCCTAGTATCGAAGACCATTTAGTCCAATCTTTTTAAGGAGTGCACGTCAAATTCTCCTTATTTGATTCGACGCATTTTATCTAATATCAAAGGTAAAGTCCCATTTTTGGAAAAGTATGAGCCATTTTCAAAGAATACATCATGATCAAACCGATTATGGAATATGGTGGTAAATAATCCCTGGATCCAAGGTTTAGTTCCTTATGTCCCTTGGGATTTTGATGGGCATTGATGTAGGATACTAGATCCTTCTTCGTCAGCCATAGTCCTAAAAGAGCCAATTATTTTATGATCATTCATAACTTGAACATATTCTCCAATATGGCCATGAGGCTTGAATTAATGGTGAATGGGTGAACTACCATGGCACCTAGTATGATATTTCACTAGTTGAAAAATGTTGTGGGTGTTAGCCTACAAAAAATAAGAAGAGAATATGTTCTCCAATACAACTTGTTCTCATGTCATAGTTTGGCTTGTTTTTCATTTGGGGATGGATTGGCTCAAATTCCATGTCTTGCAATTTGGTGAAACATTGTTTGGCTCTATTCATCATATTTGTTACTTAATTAAGATGGTTTGAGCATCGGCAATGGGAGAGACAAATGTGTCATGAATGTGGGCCAAAGTTGTAATGAGATTGTTCTTGGCTAGAACTTCCTTATACGAGGGGGATCACCTCCTCCATACAAGACTAAAATGGTTTATTGCATTTTACTTAGAAAATACCTTAGATCATTAAAACTTATTTTAAAAACCAATTTCAAATTTTTTTTTTTTGGGTTACGTGAAGAAAAGCAGAATTTCTATTACAAAAAATGAAAAGTTAAGAGTAGATGCAAGAATATTCAAAGAAAGTTCCCAAGGGACCCAACAAACATGACCCACACCAAGTAGCAAAGCTACCAAGAAAATATGAAAACTAAAATTACACAATGATAGAAGCAATTAACTTCTCTTTTTTTTTCCTTTTTCATGGACTTTTTGCTAGCCCATAAATCGGGTTAGTAAGGAATAACTAATTAGCACATTATTACAATTTGCAATTGGGGTTTCTTTATCCGAGTTGTAGCTTTCGATATGTGAACGTTTGTACCCACAAATGTTTGGCAATTGTTCTTCCCTTTCATGAGAGTATCAGGGGTTCGAAAACAGAGTTAGTAAAGGTTTGATCCTCAACCGAAAAATTTTTGTTCTTCCACACCTTTTGATCTCTTTTCTGGGGACATTGATTTTCTTCTTCCGTATGTTGAATTGTTTCTTCCGCTTTTCCACCTTCATCCTTCGAGGGAAGGGGGTCTACAAACCGCCATTCTTTCTATTTTCTTTTGTGGTTTCTGTGTCTTTTTCTGATTGCATGAATTTTGTAGGTGTCCCGTTTTGGTGGCACACTCCTGATCCGAAAGATGTATTTTCGAGGTCTAAAGCTTTTGTCCACTTCAAATATTTGTGTGATAGAAGGATACCGGTCCAACAACCTCTTGCTTAGGTCCATCCTCATAGATACGCAAAGTGAATACCCTTTTTCCATTCTCTCTCACCCAACTTTAAAATCCTAAAGGGTTCCTAATATCTTCTAGTACCTAGTGGTGCTATAAAGGAGCGGAAGGTTATGAAACCTTACACACCGGCGTTTTTGTGACCACCATTGTGTTTGCATCAAAACCATGGAACCATGGGGAAAAAGAGGCCGCTTTCCGTAACCATGGTCCTCATTTATGACATGATTGTAGTCTTTTGATTGTCAAATTGAAACACAAAAAACCTTTGCGCACGTATATATGTCACAATCTTTCGTCTAGTTTGGTAATCCATGCATTTAATTCTTTGTATTTAGGCTAGTATCCATTGAAGCGTAATATAATGGCATTTTCTTGCAAATGTGTTGGAGATACCATTGACTTCTAGTATTTCTATGGCTGTTCTCGATTTGTTTCTCTTTTCCACAATGTATGGGCTCCGAAACGACCGGTTTGGCACTTGTTTGACATGTGAGGAAGATTTGCCTCTTAATGCATCTTTGAAAAGGTTTGTACTTTGGGTAGTCGATGAGGATCTAGATGGAGTGCTAACTGGCGCCTACCTAGAAGCCTTAAGTTCATGGTAATGGTAGAGTTCCTATTTATGTTGTAGGCTTTTAATGGGTTTTCTCTATGCAAGACTTTCCCACAACAGATAAGACTTTGTTTTGGGGCAGAAATGTTGTTGTATATTGGGCTTTTAGTTTAAGGTCTAAAAATAGAACCGAATCCCTGAACCCATAAAATCTTAGTCTTCTGAAATGGTTTTCAAGAAAATATGGAAACATGGCTCCAGTAAGAATCCCGCCAACATTTGAATCTTGAAGCCATGGTCCCAAGTTGTAGAAACATATGAGCAACCTGAACTATAACCACAGAGTGGGGAAACAGAGGCCGAAGAGGGCAGGAAACACTGAGCTTTTCTGAGTCTCAGAGACCAGAGTGAAAACCCCACTACCCCCACCGACAACTCATCCATAATAAAAGACTCAATAGTAACTTCCAAGTGCATGCAGCTATAATAGAGCATTTAACAAGAGAAACCGTAAAAATGGAAAATATTACTCCGCAGAGAAAAGTTCAGCTGTCCCACCCATTCCTCCCCAACATGGTGAATAACCCACTTCCCATTTCGAGTAGCACAAGGCCATCAACCAGGCGGAGCCACGAGCCGAAAGACCAGGAGAAGTAAGACTGAAAAGCTCTGAACTAATGCCTCTAGCAACAGGGATGAAGCCAGAAACCTTGGTTCCCAGCAACCAAAGCATCTCCTCAAGAGCTGACCCTGCATATAACCGGCATTGTTTGTGCCCAACACCCATAAGAGAAACCCCAAAAATGAAACTAGCACTCCTATGGGACCTCTGCCGGACAGGCATAGATAGGAGGGTAAGGATGTAGAGGCCTTCCACCAGACGCCTCGGATAGCCTCTTCCCGAAGCACCCACGCGAGATCCCAGTCGTCGCAGCCTAAGCCCCTAGCTCGACGTGTTCGCGGGAAAATAAACTAAGGAATTTGCGGGAAAGACCATTTTTTCGTTTGCCAATTCCAAAATAATTATTAAAAATAATAATAATTTAATAAAAAACTAATAAAAAAATCTATAATTTAAAATTCCTTTTAATTTATTAAAAAATTATAACAAACTATTTATTTTTATAATAAATATATTTTTTCCTAAATATTTTACTCCTCTCAATATTAAAATTTCCAATATTCCAAATTATTGTGTTTTTACTTTTATCATGTTTTTCTTTCATTTAAGCTAATTATAGCTTGTTCTCATTAAATTTTGACAATATCATCTAATTTTCATACCCTTGTTTGTATGTGGCTTAAAAATTTTGTTTGTATTTTCATTAAAAATTGGTCTTGAATTTTATGTTTGTCTTTTCATTTATAAACCATTCAAAAAGTATGTGATTATGACTTTCATTTAATCATGAGTGGTTCTCATTAATTTTATTTTCATCTACAACGGCATCATTTTTATGTACTTGTTTGTATGTGGTCATAAATTTTATGTTTATCTTTTTTTAATTTTATAATGTTATTTATGATGTTATTATATGATGACCTAAAATTCAAATTTTATCCTCATTTTTACTTTTTATATATTTTTAAAAATAATTGAAATAAAGAATAGTTTTATTAATTATTTATATATTTTTTTACATAATAAGAAAAAATATTATAATTTATATATCAAATTATTAACATGGATAATTATCATTGGCATTTTTCCACAAATGAAAATTGATTCAATATCATTTTTATTCAAGGAAAATTATGACACAAAAAATGGCTAGCTGAAATTATTTTTAATTATTACTCACTTCTCTCATTACAAAGTTTAGAGGATAAAGGTTTAGGAGGAGGAGATGAAGAAAATAGACAAATAAAATTATAAAACCTCGTAGTTATAATAAGAGATGGAGGTGATCGTCGCCGACTCATGGTTTTGAAAGTTGCTATGGTTTCCGTTACTTGGAACCTTAGATAGGAGATTGAGCATGGCTTGTCATAGCATATCATGATTATTTAGAGATTCATTATCAAAAAATTATGTTTTTTATTCAACTATTCCTATATCACTATTAAATTTTTGATGGAAAAGTCACCTAAATGACAATGAAGTCACCTTTGGGCTGATCATACCTCAAAATTATTTAAGGGATGTTATACCTTCCCCTATGGAATGTTTTGGTGGATTATGGATACTAGGTGATGATATAGTTGCAGGTAGTGAACAAGTTATATTTTTAGAAACATCTGATGCCTTCCATATGGTATAACTTATGTAGTGTGGGAGAGGGTATGCCTTGGTACAACATTTGTCTCATTCATCAATCCATTAAACCCATTCATGGGTCCAACCATTTGTATGGGATTTATGATAGTAATGTTTCTATATCTAGGATATCTGTGACAGTCGCTTTTTTTAGGAGGTTAGAAATGGTTTTGCGGATAAGGCCTAGACCTATCCCTATTGTAAGGAAGGAGTTCTCAAAATAAACAGGAACTTAATCTAAGGATACAAAAGAAAACCCTAAAAAATATATGAGGAATTTAGTCAAAAAGAGTAAGGAAGGACAACAAGTTAGGGGTATAATGATTTATATGGGAGAAAAAATTGTAGGAATTTTCTTTTAAGTAGGAGGATACCAAGTGATTCCTGTGTGGCTTATTGTGAGAAACTTGGATTCCAAGGTTTCAAAGATTATGCATCCTTTCATACCCTTGCAGGGTTTGCTCAAATTCATATTTCAAGATAAAAATGATGTAAATGATTCTAAAAGAACTTGCCTAAGAATTCGATCAGATGTCTATTAGGCCATGTTACCTCCAAGTTTTCATGTAAATATGGCTACTCTGATAAGTTTCTAGTGTGTGTTAAGCTTCTATGTCTACTAATGGAATGGTGGATTCTTGTAGAATTTAAAGTAATAAATGATTAGATAGGAAACTTTTTTGTTAGTGGATAATAGCTTTCTCCGTAAAGGAATCACATGGGTTAGTGGCTAGACTATTAGTGAAAACCAAATACTTCAGAAGGAATATTTGATTCCATTGATCCTATCGTTAAAGGTCACTCCTTCATCGAGGGATTGAATTATTTAAATGTGCTATTTTGATGTGCTAAGTGTCATAAATTATGCCACATATTGGTTTGCTATGATAAAAGTTTCATAAAAATAAATGGAACACACCCTAGCTAACTCTAATAAACCCTTCATAAAAAAGGCTCCCAAATCCCACTAGAGGACCCTTTTCGTTGTAAATTGTGAAAGGAGGAGGGTTAATGGTATCACACACAAATGCAATACTTTTGAAAGTAGACACTCTTCAAAAGAAGAATCGTTCACTTCATCAGTGATGTATAGAAGTCAATACATGTAGATCCATTGATTTTACTAATGGAAGCCTAAAGGGAATTTGAGAGGAAATCCATTATATTTATGATCGTTCGTTGTAGTATCTACAATCCTCAAATATTTCACCTCGTACATTTAATTTTTGGGCTCCTTTTTCTTTTCGAAGGTTTTAATGGTCATTCTTTTGCATGACTCGCATAAACCCTTTAAAATGTATTAATCATCACTAAATGCATCATTGTTATGATATGACATTTTTTCTTTTCCAATCATGTGCATTATCTTTTGATACTTCATCTTTCATAATTGACTTATATAAAATATGGTAGTGATATTCGCTTTTGAACATCAATTTCAATGTAGGTGTTTGAATTGTTAAATTCAACCTTAAAGAGCTATGATCATGGTTCTATGAAATTGAATTGGGAACTTGTCGCTACACTAAGGCCATTGTAACATCTATTTTCGACATATTTTGAAAATCAAAGGAACCAATTATCGAATGGTGAAAACCTAGCATTGGAATCAAGTCCACAAAATAGAATGTAAAAATTCTAAGATCCCGTGTTGTCACAGACTTTAAAATACTCCTGTAATTCATCCAATGGATTTGGAACTCAGAGGGAAAATGAATCTTTGGAGAAATATTTCATGCTAAAGTATCATCGGGAAGCTCCTCCAATGGAAGTACTAATGGCATATTTGCAAAGTTCCAAATGATGTTGTGTCACACATACACAAGGCCACTCGCTACCCATATAGTCAGGGATATCATCATGAGGCTTATAAGATGATAAGAAATTGATTATAAACATGCGCTTACTCGATGAAATATTTTGTATGAGTGAAAATTTGAGCATAATTTTTTTTTCTAAATTATTTATTTCCTAGAAGTCCACTTAGGTATAAGTGGCTACAAGGAAGTTTCCTATGACAATTCATTTTTTACAAAGATGAAGTTGGTAGATTACTTGGAGAAGGTGGCTACAAAGGAACTTAGCTACTCACAAGTGGTTTCCCTAGTGGTATACCGATATTGTTATTGGATTAGGAGAGGGAAATTTTTTTAGGATGGTAGTGGAGGAAAGTAAAAGAATCAAGATGTCTCTAATACAACTCTTATTAGCTTTTCGTAAATCCTTGTATATGAAATATATTATAATTGTATGAAAAATACAAAAATAGAATACAAAAATAGAAATTGAATACTCAAACATGATATTGTGGAGGATTCTATCCACTAACATCATTACGTTGAGCGAGATATTTATTCCTATGGATTCATACTTAATTTTTGTGATAATAACCCTTATTTTGCTCAACATTGATTTTTTCCATCACACATACTTATCATTCCATGAAAGCATAAGAGCTAAATATAGAGAAGAAAACAACTTCATAAAGTGAAAGAAAGAGGACACAAGCACATGAGAAATGAAGACTAGTCGCTTAAGATACAATGTTAGAGGATGAAAAAATTCAAAGATAGTCAATCATACATTTACAAGAAACCAATATACTAACTCCTATAGAAAAAAGAGACAATCGCTCCTAATACATTCAAAAACATTCCTTGTTGTTGGTGGGTCAAATTTTTGTTTTCATTTATTAGCCGAAGGTGATATGTCCTCGTTGAGCAGTGGTCCCTTGGGGTAAAGTAAATTCTCAGTATTTTTGGTTAAGTTTTTGTTTGTACAATATCACATTTGTATGTCAAGGGGCTTTAGGTGGGTCAAACCTTTAATTATTGTATCAAGATAAAAGGAAAACTATGAGTCTCAAACCATGGTTCGAGACCATGGTATGTGAACGTTTGGAAAAATATAAATATGTAAGAGAGTCGAGAAGGATAGATATTTCATATGAACAGATCACATGACGTTCTTATGGATATTTTAATCTACGTTTTGGGTCATTTTTTCCGGGTAGAAAGGCTCTACCGGTTGTGTGTGTGGAGACCTAGTCCCGAGTCGTGTGCATAGACTCTCGCGGTCAGGTGCGCCGTATGGGAAGAGATTGTACTTCAAATTGCAGATCCATTAATAAAGTTAAAGTATATTTAGGCGAACTCTAATTTTGTATGATTTTATGTGGTTAAATGTCTTAGATTTTTATGTTTCTTAATGCAATTCTAGATCCGCATCTATGTTATTGAATGGCTATTTATTTGATAAGTCAAATTGGATTGTATATGTGCACAAGTATTATTATTTTTTTAACTATTAGATCTAAATTAAGTATAGTTATTTGTTCTCGCGCAAGTTTATATTGATGTAAGGGTTAATTCTCAATGATTTGTGAATGCGTAAGGAATAAGTATGTTTTTTATCATCCGTTGCATGAAACTACTTTACCCTTTAAGGGTTTATTTACAAGTAGATATGGTTTCATGGGAAGTTCCGCGTAGATAGATAAGCATTAAGTAAGGGTAAAACACACATCAAACGCTCCCTTAAAGTTGTTGAAAACTCGGTTCCAAAGACTCCTCGAAAGGGCCAATAGTTGGAGGGTTTTTATTGGTTGTGGAGAATATCTTCGAACTTGGGTCGTGGACTCTTAAGCCAAAAATGGTTCCATTAGGGGCTCTGGGATCATTTTGTGGGAGATTTGATGTCATGGTATCCAACACGTAAAGAATTGAAAGATCGGGGCTTGACAATAAGGTGCATGAATTTGCAATCCAAGAAAACCGAAACCCTAAATTATCTCATGAGGATTGGGAGCAAAGGTATATTTGCCTACACAAAGGTCCACTTAAGTTTTATTTTCTTCCTTATGACTAAGTTACATGAGAGGTTATCCCGTTGAATGAATTTCTGTACCTTCCTGCGGCAAAGGACAACATGATCACAAGGTGGACCTCTTCTAAGTTGGTCTAACAAATTTTTTTGAAGAAATCTAACAATAAAATTACTCCGCATAGTAGATTATTGGATTGATAATGTTCTAAGTGGGTTTGTGACTAAATTTTTATTGATACTTTTGTATCGTATTCTAAATTTGAAAGAAGATTTTGAAAAGGCCCTAGAGGTAAATTTATGTGCTCATTGAAATTGTGGATTAAATTCTTTTTTATGTGAAAAGGGTACTCTTTGCGCTCACGAGTGAATGTCCCAAAGAGGCCCGACTACATGCATCGAAGAAATCACAAAGTAGATCTAGTAGAGGGTTTTGTTTATAGCCCCCTCTCAAGGGTAAATCCGATAATGACGAGGAGTCTCAAGCAAGTAGCTCGGTGAATTCGTGCACTCGTAAGAAGAGGGATTGCGTAATCAAGATATTCTTAGGTCGTTGGCCTTAGTTCAAATCCCATCCATCCCACTCCATAATTTCTATTAGTGAGATTAAGACCGCATCAAGGAGCGCTCAAAAGCCGAAATCCTACTCTCAATGCATGACTTGACATTAAAAAATATCGACCAAGAAGTGAATGAATCGTATGGGGGATATATCAATGATTGAAGCGCACCATTAGAGACAGAGGATTTACTATCAATGAAACGCAACACAAATAATGGTTCATTGCTATGCTATTGTCGCATCTCGTGGTAATATTTAAATCAAAAAATATTGCGACATTGTGCTGAAAAATGTGGGAGATTTCCATGAAGCTAGAAGCCTTACTCAGACTCGCCACATAGGTCAGCTCAAAAAATCCAAATTAATTTAGCTTCGCACCGCACTTAGAGATAAAAACATTATGAATGAGAAGGAAAATGATGTGCAAAGGAGTATGGTGCACATGTCAGAAAGTTGAAGGAAATCATAGGGACTGTCTTCAGAGTATACTAAATATCCGGCAAAGTGGGAGGACCAAGTCCGATTAAGAACGAAAGTGTGGCCTAGTGAAGTTCCTGTTATGGTGCATGATTTTCAATAAAAAAAATCAACTACATATGACAAACTTCTTTTCTAGGCTCAGAAATATATTATGGAGCTACAAAAACCTTTCGAACATTATGTCGATCTATGGGAATTTATTATAAGAACCGGCCACAAATTTGATCCGATGATTTAGAAGGTCGTGGCCAGACAGATCGTAGGCCGAAGGTAGAGGACTAGATTCACCTACATCACTCGTATGGGCATGGTGGATTTCCGTAAAGAGGACAAGGAAGGGGCAGGAGTTGGTTATGGAATGGGATAGCTCATTTGTTATAATCGTGGAGAGGTTGGCCACTATGCGCGTGGATCGCTCGAACTCCAACACAAAAATTGTGAAAATATTGTAAAAAAGTGTGCTTTGATCATGTTCTTTGAATATTGTCTTGTATTATTATTTTCAAAAAAAACGCAGGAGAAGAAACCGCATACACCTACGTAGAATGTTAAAATGATGAGAGTGGAACCGCGCACCGAAACCCTAACATAAATATTGTAACCATAAGTGGTGTAACAACCGGAGAAGACAAAGAAAATATAAGAGACTTATCAATGATTTTTTGGGTCCTGGGAGAGCTCCTAAGAAAAAGGGAATAATTCAATATACAAAGGGAAAAGGAAACCATCATGCCGTAGCAAAGAAGGAATTGCAGTCTTGGAACGTCGAAAGTAGCAACTGGGCAAACCCGCCATGGAAATCGACAAAGGGGCCGAGCCACAGAGATGAAACATTTTTATAGGCCTATATCAAGCTTCGTACAATAATAAGGTCATCGAGAACCTTTGCTTTAATTAATAGCCTACGCCAAAAAGAACAACCCAAAATGGATCAAAAGGCTCTCAATAAGATCTACAAGAAAAAGAGAAGAACCGGTCGAGAGATGCGCTTTGATTCCTGATAGGAGAATTTGAAAGGGACCATGTCATTTTTTATCCGGGATCTCGATGAAAATGTGATTCCAAAGCGTATGTTGAGCCTAGATTTTGGCCATTTTTTACAATAATTCCAAGGCTTTGCTTTCCCTCGAGAACTATTTCGATCTCCAATTACCCTCTTTTTTCCATTTAATACCTTGTTTTTACTAAGGCCGTTTTGGACTATAAGGTATGAAAATGAATCCAAATGTATCATTTCTTTTTATTCTTAAGTATTTTGAGTTTAAATGATACCTAATTAACTTATCTACAACCTTTGGAGGGTACTACCGACCCTCATATGGGAAAACGATCTTTAGGCGCTTATGCGATTTCGCTAAGATCAACGATTTCCTCGTAGAATCGACGATTTCATTTAGAAACACCAATTTTGTAGCAACACCAATTTCTCACAGAGACCGTGATGGTTAGTATGTTCCGATCACCCATTAAAGAAACTAGAACATGGGTTTTTCTAGAAAATCCATCCACTATTAAGGGAATTTGAGGTCTAAATGGGTCTCCTAAGAAAAATGTACAACCAAAATAAAATTTATAAGAACCAATAGGATTAGAAGGTGATGATGTCAACCATGGGGGATGATTCACCATTTTTTAAGTAAAAGGGTAAAAAGATTAAAAACTAATAAAATAATGAAACTATTTTTTCAACTACATATTTTCAACTTATATCCCAAATTTTTAACAAATTTCTAGAGTAAGATTACTCGTTGATTCAAAATAATTCCTCATCCAAGGAGTACCCATACTGTTTTCGATGGACCTCGCTACATGAAAATGAGAAATACATGAAAACATGATTGCAAACACATTTTACATGTATTTAATTTTTATTGTAGAAGGGTCCATCGGGGTATGTGACATGAGTACTATTTGATGAGGAATTAAATTTTTCATCCACCCAGTACTCCTCGCTTGAAATTTGAGAGAATAATTTCTAAATAAGTTGAAAATATGAGTTGAAAAAGTAGTTTTTTATTTTTTCCTCCAAAAATTTGATGATGTATTCAAATCTTATTTTATTATTTAGGAGACCCATTTTAGACCTCAAAATTCCCCTAATATGATGATACCTATTGGCTTTCTCCGGTGCCTCTCGAAACCGACTCGTATCAAGTATTCCTCTCATCTTCACAAATTAGAAAAAAACTACAAGCAATAAACAAAGTTATTTTGATCCATGCTTTTAGTCATGGATCAAATCGAGGATGTCTATTTACTATATTTTACTATTTTATCAAAGAATTGTAATATTGTAGTTTTTTCTCAATTTGGGCAAAGTCTCTGCCATTAACACTTGTATAAAGACAATTACATTTGATTTCTTAGGGAATGCCATGTATCGTACTTGTAATGTTGCAATCATTTTCAAGATTAATATAACAAGTTCGATGTTCTACTAATATTTCTTTTGTAAGCTCCTTTAGTAGTTAAGTGGTTGTGAGTAAGGGAGGGTCCCTTTACTCAAGAACTCCAAGTAGTTGTGGATTTGTATTCATTTAATTTGTATTTTATGTATTAACGTATATTATTTACATGCCAATTCCCATTTCTCTTTACTAGTTATGTTAGTTGCATGTTTAATGAACAATGGTAGACTTTATTTCATGAATTATTTTGAGTTATGCCTTTCATATTTCAATGTACATTGTGAATGTTCGGGGGAATGAGTTGGTTTACTTGTCTTATATATTTTCTTTCGATCTCGACTTTCCAATAATCTTAAGTGTTAGAGAGATGATTGATCCACTCCATAGCCTTTGCTTCCAAGTGTTGAGAGAGAGAAGAGATATTTGGGATTGTGCGTGGCTTTCTTGAGCACTAAAGTATCAACCTACATATACTTTTAACAGACCACAAGATTACGATTACTCCTTGGTTGACAATTCATGTGTGTTAAATATAAAGTTAGAATTTGTCCAAACATTTTGGTGTTGTTGTCGGTGGAGGTGCTAAGGGATGATACCGAAAGTGTTTTAGTGTGATTTATTTTAAGTTTTTTAGGACAGTGGAGTCGAAGTGGCAAGACGTGGCGTAAGACCTATGCACATGTGGAGATCGAATTATCCAAAGCCACGCCTTGATTGTTCGTAAGTAGAGGTTTTGAATTTTTATGCATAATGTATGAATAAGAATAAGGGTCAATGTACTAGAACAATATTTTAAAAATGTTTCTAGTGGTGGTGTGAGCAAGATTTCTTTGTCCACTAATAAAAATGGCAGAAATTGAAGAAAGGTGGAAGTCTCAGAAAGAATAAGGTAAAGGAGAAAGAGGAATCTCAACAAAATATTTGCGCTCAAAAGGTTTGATACTTGATCCTAAGCATCATCACTCATACAACTTATTATTATGTCAAATAATATTATCTTATTTCTCATCTATAATCTCCTCTTACTAGAGGACAACATCTCTACTTCGCTGGTCATCTTGAAGAGGAATTCCTTGTCAATCCTATTCAAGAACAATAATTCTAGACCACCGAACCAAGGATCTCCAGAGCCTTACAAGGGTCCCACTCTCTCTTGGTCCTATATGGATCATCTAGAGGGTATTGGTACTACTACAGATGGGGAATATCATGAGAAGGAAGAGGAATTAGCTACATTTGAATTTCCTATCATAGAATTTGTCGAACTACCATATGAAAACATTCCTCCTCTACCTACCAAATTTTTTGTGGTACTTCAAGTGAAGATCCAAATGCATTCTTATTTGAGTTTAATTTATTGTGCAGGAGCTACGATTATTTTTCAAATGATCAAAAGTTAAATTTTTTTTCCCGCCACATTAAAAGATGCAACTCTCATATGGTTTATGGGTTTGAGTGAAAATTCCATTTCAACATGGGATGACATGAGGAATACATTTTGGAAAAGTATCGTGTGGTTATTGCAAAAACAATGAAATTAGAGAGGAAATATTTGGCATTTCCTTAATGAGGGGGAAACTTAGAGGACATCATGGAAATATTTCAATACAATATGCAAATATCCAAGATGAACCACCATAAAGGAAACCTCGAGGAAAATTTCAAGGGAAATAAAACCATAATTTTTAGAGGGTTTGAACATGATGGAGTAGGTGATATATCAAAATTGAGTTATGATGATGTGTGTGAGTTGTGTCGACAATATTCAAGGGGAAATTCTAAGGTTGGTAGAGGAACAAGGGATACTTATTTTAGGATCATTAAGCTAGTTGATGGAGCCGGCAGCTTCGCAGCTAAAAATGCGTAATTTATTTGAAAATTTAAAGATAGATATTCTAAGTAATTTTACCTCATAGTTGGATGTATTTTAGGCTAATAAGAAACAGAGTGGAAAAGGACCTAGCTATGTTCGCTCCAAATGTAGGAAGAAACATCCTCGAGGGAGTGTCCTCGTGCATCTTTAATAGAGTTATGTCAACTCGCACTCGATCACTCTACCGATAAATGTCCTTTCTCTTCCAGACGTTAAAGCAACATACTTAGTAGATCAAGAAGTCGTTAGTACACTTTATGTAATGGCACCTCAAAGGCCATGGAAACAATGTCCCGCAGCATGTCACAACAACATTTTCAATTTCCTTACACTCCAGAAAGAGATGTGGAATATTTGAATGCCCCTGAAGCCTTTTCCCCCCCACAAAATTGGCAGGGAATTTTCTTACCATGTTGCACCAAATTAGCCCCCTCAAAATTTTATTCACCACAACCCATGCCACAAAATGGTTAAGCCACAACCACAACTTTATTTATGCGCTCCCACCAAATCAACCATGTCCCACACAACTTCTGCCTCGTCAATATCAAATCCCAACAAAAATAGTCCAACCTACTCACAACATCGAGTGGTCGCTTATCCTACTTATCCCACTTCTCCTACCTATTACATTGCACCTCATCCTCCGTAAGAAATTTTTGTACCTTGCTGCAAGAATTTCCGCTGGCTCTCACAGAAATTAAAATTAGGTTAGAAAAGTGGTGACCAAACCGGGAAAATTGAAGATATTATATAACACGATACCCCCGATACACTCAAAGATAAAATATACAGGGAATAGTGGAACAAAAATTTTAAATTCACAAGAACCTTCCTCATCTCAAATCGTTTAGCCTCTCATTTTCTGTAGAGGTTGGAGATGAAAGAAATAATGAAACAACCTCGAGTTTGATCTACCGTCGAATTGAAAAATGTATGCATCAATATTCCTCATCGCAAGAATTGTGGACATTTAAATTTACGCTAAAAATTTAGGGAAATATGTACCAAAACTGAGACAAAAGAAACAACCTCTACAATCCAAGTAGGTGGAAAACTTGAAAGCCTTATGTCTTCTCGGATTTGTCATTGAAAAATATGTAAACCCCGGAATTCATGTGGTTACCACCTTCATCAATGGATATCCAATAATAAATACTTTAATTGATTTAGGTGTAGCCATTAATGTAATGACGATGG
The DNA here is from genome assembly GCA_034641835.2 of Pinus albicaulis. Lineage (NCBI taxonomy): Eukaryota > Viridiplantae > Streptophyta > Pinopsida > Pinales > Pinaceae > Pinus > Pinus albicaulis. Next base: position 46,867 of record JAXQQM020068540.1, read on the forward strand.
AAACACTATCCCATATAGATCCTTTAACTTGCTTCTACCCTACCGTGTTAGAATTAAGCAGATAGATCTAAGGTCAAGCCGAAGGTGTATTGGAAGACATTGTCATTTCATTAGATTCATGGGAATATCCCGTATATTTTTATGTTCTTCAACCTAAGACTAGTCTGGGGAGGGCACCCTTTGATCTTGTGGAGACCTTGGTTGGCCACAACGATGCCTCACTGGGGTGTAGGTCGTGCAACACGACCATCAATCATGGGGATGTAACTAAACACATCAATATATATCCTCATTCTAAGCCCCTACTAAAATTAAAAATTACTCATCGTCGATGAAGAACATAATTCATAAATTATCCACCCACTATTGACAATAGCCCAAGCTATGAGCCTTAAAGAAAGAATCGAGGAAAATATAATTAATTGCTATATTTCAAATCCCGATTTTTCTCAAGATGGCATACCAAGTCATGAGACAGACAAGCCATTGATGATCTCGTCAGGAGTAGAACTTCCAAGAGAATAGTACAACAACTAAATTAAATTCATCCTCTAGCTATATTTCCCCGCATGTTCAATGACCGAATGTGGAGGCAAGGTAATCAGATCTTTCATGAAAAGAATTTAAATATCAATTTTGCCTAAATCATGAATAGGAAAAAATCAATTAAGTTAGACATTGAAAGCCTTTTCTCGACACGTTTTGCTTGGGAATATATGGATATGAGGGTATTCACCTAGAATTTTTCATTCATCATATTTATATAGAAGGAAATGCCAAGTCTCTGTGGAGGAAACCATAGAGAAGAATGAATCCCCGCCTTAAGAGAAATTGTAAAAGATGAACTCTGTGGTTATTAAATGTATTTTTCATTTATCCTATTTTAGACAAACTAAAGGATATCTCCATTGGTTATCATCCCTAAGAAGAATGGAAAATGGTGAATATGTGTAGATTAGAGGGAACTAAATAATGCCACTTTAAAATACTCATTTTCCCTTGCCTTTTATAGATTAAGTGCTTGACACCTTGGCAGCAAAGAAGTACTTTTCTTCTTAGATGGGTTCAAAGGTTGCAACCAAATCGGGATAAATCCGCAGGACCAAGATAAAAACATTCATCATTCATGGGGTACTTATGCATACAAGATATACCATTTGGTCTAAGAAACACACCAAATTACATTTCCAAGTGGCGAAACTTGGCATTTTCTTTTAATATTTTACATGATTTTGTAGAAGTTTACGTGGATGCTAATTTCATGGTAATGGGTGATACATCTAAGAGCCTTTACTTAGTCTTAGAAAGGTTTGGTAAACATGTAGAGAGACTAATCTTTCATTAAGAAATGAAAATTGATTTAAGGATCATGACCGAAGGAATTGTTTTGGGTCATCAAGAGCTGTGCAAGAATCAAAGTTGATGGGGCAAATATTGAAGTGATTGTTAATATGCCTCCACCAACCAACCAAAATGGAGTCCTAAGTTTCCCTTGGACATGCAAGTTACTATTGAAGGTTTATTGAAAAATTTACCAAGGTAGCTCGCCACCGTTTAAAATATTGACCAAAGAATCTCAATTTCGTTTGAATGATGTTAGGTCCCTATATTACTAGTATAGTCCCTTATTGTTGTTAGTGTAACTCCCTTATTTTTATTATTGTACCCCTTGTAACCCCCATTTTATTATTATTGTGCCCTTAAATTATTATTGTTAGGTTGGCTAGGACACATCGTGGCCCACTAGATTACATTATGGCCCCATGGACCTCTATATATAGAAAGGGAGGTTTTGTAAATTGGATCATCCAAGAATTGTTCATTTATGCAATGTATCGGAGGTTGCCCCTCGAAGTGGCTTATTTCTAAGGCGTTCATATCTCTTTTCTTCTATTTTTGGAGTTGGTTACACAAAAAATGATGAATGCCAAATTCAGCATTTGACACACTTAAGGATAATATTTCCTCAACACTTTTTTTAAGAGGACCGTAATGGAAATTTCCCATTTCATATTTCCACGATGCCTCCGATTCACCATAGGAGCAAGATTGGGCCAAAAGGAAATCTTGTAACCAACACTATTTATTTTGTTAGGAAAATAACTCCCCATCAATTAAATTATACTATAACTAAGAAATAATTCCTTCCTCGCGATTTACATTATTAATAATTTTAGACATTACATCACCGGATACGAAGTTTTTGTAAATACTAATCATTCTCGTTATTCTATTATCTCATGAATAAACTACCAATAATGCCAGATTAATCGATGGCTATATATGAATTTGACATCATAGTATCGATAATGGGAAAAGAGAATCATGTAGTTGATTTCCTTTCTAGGCTCAATCATGAAGGTGAGGATGTTCCCGTTAATAATATATTTCTAGATGAGAATTTATTTTCCATTTCTCGTCAAGTCACCTGGGTTTGCAAACTTATGGCCAATTATCTTGCTACATGAAATTTTCCACCTTACTTCTCATCTAATCAAGAAAAGAGAATTATTAGAAAAAGTGCATTAATTTTGATAAAAAGGATATCTCTTTTTTCACTAGACTCGATTTGATTATTCGTGTGTGTGTCGTATAGGATGAGATATATGATATCTTGAGCTTGCCACGATGAACCCCGTGGATGACACTTCGGCAAATTAAGCAGGCAACCTATAAGATCCTCCGCTTAGGTTACTATCACCCAAGTATTTCCAAAGATGTAGAGGAGTATGTTTGTAAATGTGATAACCGCCAAAGAATAGCATGCGTATTCAAGAGGATGAAATTCCTTTGTGCAAAGAAAAGGGTTCTTTATAACCATTTGAGAGGTGGGCTCTTGACTTTGTAGGCCCCATTAACTTCATTTCCAAAGGTAAGAATTATATTTTAGTTTGTACCGATTATGTTATGAAGTGGGTGGAAGCAGAGAAGTTCCTGCAGCTACGTGTGAGAAAGTAGTGGTAGATTTTATTTTTATGATATTTTTGTAAGATTTTGGGTAAAAGGGAAATTGTTACCGACTAGGTACTCACTTGCATCAAATCTCAGGTAGGTAATTGTGTAGAAATATCAACACTCATCGTAATTCCACCCCCTATCACCCACAGTCAATAGGCGTGGAATCGACAAATAAGTTTTTCGAGACGATCCCGACTAAGATAGTGCAATTACATAAAATGCATCGTCTAATCGATTTCTCAAGGCCTTATGGGCCCATAGAATATGGAGAAACACTACCATATTCTCTCTCGTATGAGTTGGCGTAGGGAAAATTTTTTTATCGCTAATTTAACTTCAAGCTAAATCATAACTTTTAAAATGGAAGAAAATTTGGGCATAGATTCACCGAGGCACAACAACAGAGGATCATGCAGCTTTAATTAACTAGACGAGATTACGCAGATGCTTTTCAACATAATAACTTGATCCAACAACAAAGGGATAAATGGCAATTTAAAAAAATACATTAAGAAGAAGTAAATAAAGAAGGAGATTGGCATTGCTATTTGATTCAAAATTTAAGAATTTTAAAGGGAAATTTAACATGCAATCGGCTTTGTCCCGCGGAAATCGAGAAAGTCTTTGATAATGGACCTCTGCTTTGAGTCAAAAAATAGATGAGAAGAATTTCACCTTATTGGTGAATGGGAATAGACTCAAGTTATATCAGAGGCTCCAAATCTTTAAGGAGGAACTTTAATAGATTTTGAAGAAGAAAGTGATGGAAATGGTGGGAAAGGGGGTTATTCCTTTCACTACCTATTCTTGATTTTCTTACATAATAAATTGAGCTTTACTTCTTTGCTCCTTTCTTGTGCTTACTAAACCATGAGAAGAGTGTCTATTGATGTAGGTTTATCCATTTTCTTCGGCTCTATTAGACTAATTACATAAAAGGAACCCAAATGGAGTTTTATTTTTCAATATTTCAAACTCTCTAAAATTGAAAACTGGTGAGCATGAAATCGCTCTGTAATCTTTAAAATAATAGAATAGTGTATTGACTTTGGGTCCCCAAATATATATATTTTTTAGCTCAATAAATATTTGACTTTCTCTTATCGATTGATGTGGGATCTCTTAAGGCCCTCCTTCCAAGAATCTTGACCCATCAACATCAAGATGTTATTTGGGTCCAATATCGAGATATGTGATGCCTTGAGGCTTGTATACATCAATGAAAAGCTATCTTGTAAATAAAAATGGAGATTCATCAAGGCTCTCGATCATTGGATCCTTCAGTGGGGTTCGACAACAACTCATATTCACACCTATTTGGATGCATTTGACAGCTCTTGTCATCACTCTCATTATTGGTGATGGACCTCGCGTTGGTTAACACCGACCTCAATGGCTGCAATCCATTGAGATCGCCGCACATTTGACCTCAACACATATATTCATGTGGTAGTGAACTGTATAGGGGATATAATTTTCTCGCAAAAGAATCACAAGTAGCAAATGAATTTCCACAGAAAAAATTATTTGTTTCCTTTCAGAACTAATTCAACAAAGCGTCATCTCAAGAAACTGCAAGCATCTAATTGATGTTCGAAATCTTCATAATTAATCAAGGCCATGTAATTTTATGATCTCGCATGCGATATGGGTTTACAAATTGGCTTCATCATTTTAAAGAAAGTGTGGCTCGCCATCTTGAGGTACGCGACCGTTGAAAGGTAAGTTGAGAAGGTACATTTGATGTCAAGTACTTGATGTAAAAAGTAATGGTGAGCGTTTTTAAAAACTTGCATCATTATGAGTCATACTTCATCCTTACTTAATAAGATAGATATGAGCCATTTATGTCATGATATGAGTTCCCATTCACAATGATTTCTCGATGTGTACTATGGTCATTTCTCCAATGCAAATTTCCATGGAATGGATCATGATTGTAATCATGATCATGTTCTATGTCATACAAGCTTTCCCTATTACATTGTTCCTTTTCTAATTAGATATTTTTAATTTATCGATTTTGAAATATCTTCGCATAGCCTTAAAGGACATTGAAAGGCCGAATCTAACTCTTTCTCCCTTACCCTAGTGTCCGTCAAACATGCGTCGTACGTCCGCTAAACCATGATCCGGAATTGTTGGACTCGGGTATCCACAGCAAGAAAAAAATCAAGAAGGTGGGGTGGTTGCCGTTGCTCTTAAAGTTCGGGATGAGAATAATTAGCATGAAGTGACCAAGTCCTTTACCTTGAATTTTAATGGAGATTGGGTATAGGTGGGAAACATAAAGTTTAAATTGATCGAAGCGTTGGTGGCTCAAGCTTGTGATCGCACAGAAGGAGAACTTTGTTTCAAAAACCAACAATTTAAAAAGGAAATCGTGCACCTTTCCGAGGAAGGAGCATGCAAATCTAGATCGGGCGAAGGGATTCCACAAGACTATCTTCGGGTAAGTACGCATCTACTTTTTTTCTCCTCCATAAATATATTTGTGAGGCCAATTTGGATTGGCTTTTCTTTTTTTATATTAAGCTCCTTAGTCATTTTTCGGGATAAACCCCCGAACCTACCATATTACTTGAGGACTTATTTATCGTGAAATGGCCACTTCCGCTCAGGAGAGGGAAGAATACATATAGGAAAACCTCTACCACCCCCGGGGTCTTGTCAAAATTATTATGATGTAGGTTTTAAGGAAGCAGTATCAAGACCTATGAATAAATTTTAATGGAAAATTATTTTATCGATGTGATGAGGAAGTGCCCGATTTATTAGAGACTAGGAGGCAGCCAAAAAGAGAGACCGAAGAAGAAGCCTCGTACTCGTGACCAACCAAAAAGAATATGGAAAGAAAGAAGAGGATTTCATGATCAAGGAGACTATGGGAAAGAGGCCAAAGCTATCGTTGGGTGCCACTCCTACCGTCAGAGTTTCACTAGAAGTCAAGCTACTAAGTTGGTTATGAAGGAAAGTGAAGAGGAGGGTGTACAAATGCACAAAGACTAGCCAAACGTTAAGAAAACCATGGGAGTATCTAAGGGGAAGAAAATACAAATTGGAATGGTTGAGTTCACGATAAGGAGGAATGGGAGGCCATGTTCTTTCAAACCGTACAATTTGAGGAAAGCGTGGATAAAAATGGGGTGGAAGACTATCAAGAACGAGTGAGCAGAGCCTTCTCAAGGAAAAAGGAGAGGAAGGAAATTCAAAGAAAATGAAGTTGCTTAAGGAGCTGGAGGAGACTATAACTAAGCTTATCATGTATAAAATAATTTCGTAGGGAGAATGAAACTTTGAAAGAAAAAACAACCTGCATCAGAATGAATTGACGAATGGAAGACAAAGCATCAAGGTGTGCAAAATAATGGAAAAGAAACAGTCCAAATAGACCATTTGCATAAGAAAAATGAGTAATACAGAATAAGGTTAAAAGGGTGAGTCTAGCGTAGCACACAATTAGATCACGTGGCCGAAGTGGTCGTAACACAAGGCAAAACTAATTTGTTTCTTTATGAAGCTACAACAATTTTTCTTGCATAGGGACATGAAATATGCTGTGGGGGTAGATGTTGAGACTAGATTTTAGCCATTTTTGGCAACATTTCTAAGGCTTTTTTTTCCCCTTCGTAACTCTCTTTTATATCCAATTACTCCTTTTTTCCATTTAATACCTCGTTTTGATTAAGGGTGTTTACTGTGGACTCTAAGGTATGCAAATGACTCCAAATGTATCATTTTGTTTTATTATTAAGTATTTTAAGGTTAAATGCTACCTAGTTAAATTTATCTACAACTTTGAGGGTATTAATCAAATTTCATATAGACCAACCATATTTTGGGGTAGTTCCATGATTTCTCGTAGAAGATCAACGATTTCCTCAGAAATGTTGATTTTCGATAACAACACCGATTCAAGTGAGAGATCGAGTTTGTTGTATGTTCGTCACCTATCAAAGGAATAGGAACATGGTTTTTTACAGAAAATCCATCCACATGGATGCTATCCTATTGGTCGCTCCAAAATAGCCTTCAAACTCAAAACGCTCGTATCATTATTCCTTTCATCTTCTCAAGCCGAAGTAGGAAAACAACTCCACAAATATCAATTAAAAAAGTTAGTTTGATCCATGATTTTAGTCATGGATCAAACCCCAGGATGTCGATTTACTATATTTTCCTACTTATTTTAGAAAACAGCTTGTAATATTTTAGTTTTTTCTTAATTTTAGCAAAGTCCTTCCCACACAAATGTAGCAAAAGACAATTACATTTGATTTGTAGGGATGTTGTGGAACTATCGTAAATTTGTAATGTTGTATTCTATTTTCCAAATTAATATAAAGTTTTATGTTCTACCGATATTTCTTTGTAATATCCTTAGCAGTTAAGGGGTTGTGAGTAAGGATGCCCTTATTTTTACTCGCAACTCCAAGTAGTTGTGATTTGTATCTGGCTAATTTGTCTTGTATGTATTAACAAAATTATTTACACAAATTTACTTTCTTACCGTTATATCAATACATGTTTAATGAACAATGGTAGAGTTTATTTCATGAATGTGTTTAAGTTATGGGCTTCCTCTATGTTTCAATGTACATTGTGAATTTTTGGGAATAGGAAAATTTTAAGTGGCTAAGATTCATAAGTGGGCTAATATTCCATTCTTTTTCCAAAACAAAGATATGCTAATTTCCATTTTTCTAAAATGAATTCGCCCCAAATTTTATAGTATAAAATTTACCTTAAAAATTGCCAATATTATATATTGTATAGTACAAAATAATTAGAAATCTAAACCATTTTACAAATTATCATTAAAAATTTAAAATTTGGATATTAGGGACCTTAATATTCGCCAAGGTTGCTAAAATTTAATATAAAGTTCCATCCTTAAAATTTTCCCTTCGATTAGTAATGAGTTGGTTTACTTGTTGTTGATTTGATCTTTATATCTTTTCTTAATCTCGCATCGCAATCTTAAGTGTTGCTGTAGTGGATGATCGATCCACTCCATAGCCTTTACTATTAAGTGTCGAGAGAGAAGAGAGATTTGGGATTGTCTATGATTTCATGTACTAAAGTATCAACCCGCATATATTTTGCATTTCACCTCACAAGATTGCAAGTACCCCTGGTTGATAATCAACGTGTGTCAAATATAAAGTTATAATTTTTACAAACATCAGATTTTGGAAGAAATGAGAGAACCTAAGCCGGAATGGTCCGTAACAGGCCGCTCATGGTGAATCAATATTATCCATCATGTGCTTCTGGGGTCATAGTTGATATCGAAGGAGTTATAAGGCATTGGCTGATTTAGAAGTTATTCGCATTGTTGATGATACATATCCATACCTCATGTCGCTGGGTCCTGGATTGGGTTACTAACATGGATGCTATCATTAATCTCAAGTGCAAAAGTATAGTATTTGAAAAAAAATGGAACCAGGGTGGTGGTTCCACCGGATCTAGCAAGATAAGAAAAAAGATATACGTAACTAGTGCGCATAAAAGAGGACGTTGATAATATATACAAGCTAATCGTGTGAGATGAAGACTGGATCAATCCCACAGATGGGTGACTTAGATGGGATAGAGATAGTTCATGCCACTCGCACTCAGATGAAGAATTGGAGATTTTGGGTAGAAACTCTGCCAGGATGAAGTCCCCACTACAGTAACCGAGTCACCGTGTTGTTGGCATGTGTTGTCCTTGATGGCAAACCTACTTGATGAATGAGATTGTTGGCTATATGATGCAGTGTTGTCCTTGGATGGAAACCTATCACTTGATAAAGTTGATGACAACTAACTCTCGATGAATTTGTCCGATGGAAGCCTACTTCGATGAAGTTAAAGGGTACAATGTGTTGACTTTGATGGAACCCGCCTCGATGAAGTTGTCCTTGATGTATCTATGTGTTAAACATCTATAGATTAGCTCAAGTAACAGAGAAAGGAAAATGATAAATATGATGTGTCACAAGGCATAAGCGGTTTAAGGAGAAGAAAGAGGATGCGAATTACGTACAAGTCGCATATGGATATTTGCACTCTAAATTTATAAATCCAGGGTGTTACCATGGTATTGACCCATCAGATTGAGCGCCGGAATATCTATTTGATCCCATCCAGGAATACCAATAAGAGTTGTGTGGTTTTGGCTCATGGTATTGATACAAAGGCTAAATCTATATATGAGAAGAGAATCATGGTGCAAGGGGTGTGCAAGTAACTGGCTTTAATGAATACTTCACTCAAGTATATCTCGCATGCTTGAACTCTCGCGTTCTTAATCGATGACTCCGGTTGAATCTATGATGCACCTATGAATATGATGAAGGTTCAAGATCTCTAGATCTAGAAATGATGAATTCTAGGATGATCCGAAAAGAAGTGATGAAGACCCGGTGCAACCGATGAAGAAATTGAAAATCCGGGGTAAGTTCAGATCCGATATATTCTCAGTTTATATTTTATAAATCTATAATGTTCCGTTTAATGAAAAGTGTGTGTATACGCGTGTATCCGATGAAATAAAAGCGCGTATGGAAGTTAGGGTTTTATGAGAAATGCACAAAGATACATGTTCTTTTATGAAAAGGCATGTATGTGCGCGGTTTGATTGAATAAAAGCGTATGGTATCCGAACTAACAATTCCTCAAGGTTGGGAATGTGTGTTTCTCGCATATCTATTTTAAATTTTGGGTTATCTTCCGATATTCGTTACAAAGTGTTTCACTATTCTGCTTGAAGTATTGGGTGAAGTATATTTGTTAGATAAGTGAAGAGTTGAGTTGAAGTCGTTTGATCCGCTTTGAAAATTGATGAAAAGTGGTCTCGCAGTGGTGCCGAGGGTCGAAGCTCAAGGAGGAGGTAGTAGCTCCCTTTCCCCCGTAGCCGGTAAACGAGAGCACAGGGGTTGTAGCCTTCCTTCCAGGAGAGGTCGGTAAATGAGAGCAGTGGGGTTGTAGCTCCTTCCGTAAGAGGCCGGTAAACGAGAGAAGGTTGTAGCCTTCGCAAGTGGGTGCTCGCGTGTTAAGGTGGCTATGAGTCTCGCACTCTGGGTGACATGGTTGTAAGAAGTTTTCTTTTTATAATAAATATCAAGGTCATGAGAGATGTGACAGCAGAGGTTTTCTCCCCGACTTGGGTTTCCACCTTAAATCCTCGTGTTATTGTGTGTTGCTTATGCGATGGTTTATTCTATTTTTTATCGTACATGTCATCGCTAACATCCGATGAACAAATGATGCAATGATTTAAGAATCAAATTCATAATAAAAAGCTCCGAGCATATGCGATTTTCCTAAGGATATCCGCGCATATATGCTAGTTTTGTTCGTAAAGTAGCGTATGGGTCTTGAGAAAAGAAAAGTAAAAGTTTATCGCTAGCTCTAAAATACCGATTCACCCTCTCGCATTTTTTCCCAACAATTGGCATCGAGGTGTCCCTTCCTCGAAAAGCTTAGGCACTAGAAGGAAGATCAAGCAAGATGGAGAAATCAAGATGGAACAACATCTATCAAGCCTCCGCTTTAATGAAGCACCTGACCTTCCGGGAAACTGCTAGGATGTAGAGATCCCGTATTCCCGCTTCTTATGGGAAAATGTATGGGGGCCATTGCTGAACACATATGCAAATATCCAGCCCAATACCAATAGATCCCGACTAAAAGAAGAATTATGAATCAAATGCAAAGGTAGTTAATGTTATGTCTGAAGTCTGGATCGAATCAATTTGTCAAAGTCATAAATGCAGATATACAAAGTATAAAGGAAACGTGTAGACAAAACTAATATCAAGTTATGAAGGTGATGCAAAGGGTAAAAGCAACTCCAAATCCCTCTTAGAATTGAATATGAAAATTTGAAGATGTACAGAAAGTGATGTGAGAGTATCACAGTAGTTTCTTTACGTGTTGATGATGTTGTAAATCATATGAGAAATTTGGGGGAGAAACAATAACGTAATCCACTTTGGTTGAGAAAATTTTTAATTACTACAATAAAGAAAAATTTGAGTCAAAAGTTTCTCATTTTTGAAGAAAATGTAGATCTTCAAAAATATTACTATGGTACAACTTCCCTCTTATGGCATACTAACTGACATGAAATGAGGAAGAGGAGGAACTATCATTAAAGAGGTCATTTTTAGTTTTTAAACAAAAGGTAAAACAAGTTAACAAGAAGCAGAAGGACTCAAGAAAGATACATATCCCCTTTAAGAAGAGGAAATTTAAAGAAACCCAATCCTGGCACAGGATTTATCCAGAGGTAAGCTCCCTTTCAAATGCTTTATGTGTGAATAGAATCACAGTCATTATGTCATGTCTTCAAAGAAATATTCCCAGAAAAGTGGAAGGAAGTAGGCAAGAAGGAATAAAGAACCGCTTAACACTAGAAAAAGTTACTATATTCAAGGAAACATGTGTTGATGGGTTATTCTTGGATAAGTGAGGAAGAATGTGAAACAAGATCTTAGACTTCATGGCATTTGGAACGAAGAAGAAAAAAGGATACTTTCAGGAGTGGATGCTCCAGAGGGGACAACATGACTTTCTTGGGAAAACAATCAACTAAAAAATGTGCTAAAAAGAAAGTGCGTATAAAATACTCTTAGAAGAAAGGAAAATAACCACATAGACTCGAAAAAGCAGTTGAAGAAGCAAAGAAACACATATCGAAATTAGAATGTAAGTGGAAGTCTTTAAGAAAAGATTATGAGAAAGTAAAGACTCCTAATCTTTTTAGATTTACAAATAGACTCCGAAACCTTAGATGAGATTACTGTAAGGTACAACATTCTCCTCTTATAAAAAATGAAATCTGGATATACTAGAGAACTTTCCAAGCTTCAACACCAAATTATCTACAAGCCTACGCAATTGCTTTCTATAAAAATCAGCACTCAAAATAAAGGGAATAAAGAATCACTATGGTGTAAAGCATGATCCCAAGTGTCAATTCAAAGAACACTCAATGGAAAGAACATTCCCCTCTCAAAGAAACAATTAAATCAATGTAAATCCAAGTAGAAGAAGATTTCCCTCTATGATCGTAAATTTCTTCTTCAATGAGCTGTAAATGTTTTTAAAGCCTACAATTTTGGTCACAAAGTTGTTCAATGTGTTGTACAAGTAAAAACTTTATGTTATCATGACTAGGAGAAGCAAATAAAGAAAAGGATTGAATTTGAGAAGAATACCTTTATAAATAAATCCTCTTTTTCTCCTCTTCTAAAGAAGAATGTGCTTAATATTGCAATAATTTCTGGTATGAAGAATTTGAATGTAGTGAGTAAAGTTCACCTAAAGAGAATTTTCCCCTTCCAAGATCCAAAAAAGACAGAAAAAGGAATTATAGAAGGTTGAAAATTGTGGGTATAGCATTATTTTATATATAGTAGAAGCAGAAAAAATCAAATGGCATACATCGATAAAGGATGATCAAGACACATGATATGTGACAAAACAAACTTCTTTGTGTATATAAGCAATTTCAGAAAGGAAAAGAAAGTTACATTTTTGAAACAGATAATCTTAAGCAATTAAAAGAAATGGGTCCTGTGTTTCTCAAAAGAAAAGTGTGAAGGCTAATGAGTTGTCATGTGGTGGGGATGGCTTATGCATAACTCATGTGGAAACAATGTGTGATCAAGGAATCAAGTTGTCTTTAGTTCAAAAGAATGTGTGTGGTCTTTGATCTCATACAAATAAATTATAAAATAAAAAAGAACTCCAAGAAACTTCAAACAGATGTATTAAAGAACCAGAATGGGCACGTGTTACTTGAGTCAATCTTCGTAAACTGCCAAGTGGTAGCATAGAATTTTGGGGCATCACCACAAATCAACAAACCGCGCAGCTTCTAATGCTCGTGTGGTCTTCCCAACACATTTCACTCGAAAGTATCATATAAATCTTTTCCACTCCGGTAAAAGGGGTACTTTAGAGGTGCAATTTCTCTAATGTGCCAAGGAAGGATCATCAAGTAGGCCTCTCTTTTTGAACTCTTATTCATATCGACATATGTGAACCTGAGGGAAAAGTCACCTCATGGTGAACAATACTATATCTTATTTATCGATGATTTCAGAATGTGTTGGATCAAGGTTAAACACAAAGACGAAGAATTTGAGAAATTTCGCATCTTCAAGGCTCTCGTTGAAATGAATTAGATCTAAAACTCAAATGTCTTAGATCCGATCGAGGAGGAGAATATACTTGCATTTAATTCTTGAATTTTGTGAACAACATGGTACAAAAGACACTTCAAACACTGCACTCCACAACAAAATGGCGCAGCAGAAAGAATGAATAGAACAGCCAACAAATGGCTAGAGCTATGCTTGATGATTTTGGAACATCTGACACATTTTGGGGAGAAGCAAGACATACACTCCAGAACATTCTCAACAAGGCATGTTCATGTAAATAGTGACAAACTCCATATGAATCGTATGGTAATTCTCCTCCAGTGGAAACATTTTAGAGTTTTTTGGAAGTAAATGCTTTATCAAAATAATGATGAAAACTCGCAAGTTTGAACCTAGAGCTTGATGAAGGAATACTTCTGAAGTATTCTATGAGTAGAGCTTATAAATGTTACAATAAAAGACTTTGGAAGATTGTTGAATGTATTGATGTTGTTATCAAGGAGTCTCCGAGGCCCCAAAAGAAGAAACACAAATAACAAATGAAGACGATGAATTATGTCCTTTTACATCAATAGCAATGATATAGAAAGTGAACCCAATGAAGAACCTAAAGATGATTTATCTAAAAAGCTCCATCCGTGATATGTTCAAAAGAATCATCCAAGCAGACCTCAAATTTTTGGGAGATAAGGGATCATGTACAAAAAAGAAGGACTCAGGGATCTTCTAGCCTATCTCAAGAGATTTTCTCTATCCAATCGCTGAACCACGTATCAATCAAGATAGCAAAGATGAATGTTGGGTCCAAGCCATGAATGAAGAGCCTGATCAAATTGAAAAAGAATCGCGATTTGGGAATTAGTACCAAGACCTCACAACAAAAATGTCATCGGAACTAAATGGATATTCAAAACAAGTTAAATGAGAATGGGGATGTAGCAAAGAAACAAAGCTAGACTTGTTTGCAAGGCATGCTCAACAAGAAGGTATAGACTTTGAAGAAAATTTTTGCTCCTAGCTAGACTTGAAGCCATAAGAATGTTTCTTGCTTTTTCAAGCTTCCAACAAATCAAAGTTTATCAAATGGACGTTAAATCCGCCTTTCTCAATGGTGATCTAGATGAAGAAGTTTATATAGAACAACCAAGGATTCATTTTGGGAATGATAAAAATCTTGTCTTAGACTTAAAAAGGCTCTATATGGTCTCAAAACAAGCTCCAAGGGCATGGTATTATTGTCTTGGACAAATATCTTCATCAACAAGGATTTTTCAAAGGGGTTCGAGCAACTTATACACAAAATCAAAAAATGACAAACTATTGATCATGGTTGTATATGTTGATGATATCATTTCTTGGAAGCAATGAAGAATCTATGAGTCGTAAATTTGCTTCAAATGCATAAAGAAGAATTTGAAATGTCTTTACTTGGGGAACTAACCTTCTTCTCGCTTTGCAAGTGCATCAAACTAAGCGTATGGCATATTCTTATCACAAGCAAAATACTCTACAAATTTCGAAGAAGCATGGCATGGAAGAGGTGTAACATGTAAGTACACCAATGATAACTAGATGTAATGTCGCCTCATGATGATTCTCCCATAGTGAATCAACCTTTAATATGGATCTACAGATAGGAAGTCTACTTTATCTCACCGGGACTAGACTAGACATTATGCATGCAAATTGGGATTGTCGTAATTCATTCCAAGCTAATCCAAAAGAGTCTCACCTTCAGCCGTCAAAAGAATATTCAAATATCTACAAGGCACTCAAGACTTTGGACTATGGTATCCAAAGAATGCTGATCTTACTCTTCATGCTTACACCGATGCGTATTGGGCCGGAAATGTTGGTGATCGTAAAAGCACTAGTGGTGGTGCATTCTATATGGGGCCCCAGAGGTTTCCTGTCTGCCAAGAAGCAAAGCTCTATTGCCTTATCTACAAATGTATAGAATATGTGGTCGCCACATCATGTTGCACTCAACTCTTTGGATGATGCAACCTACAAGACTTTCAAATCAAATGTTCAACTCCTATCTCCATCATGTGTGATAATACAAGTGCCATCAAAGATCTCAAGCAAAGAATCCGTTATGCATTCCAAGACCAAGCACATTCCATCAAGTATCACTTTTTACGGAATGCGCTTTAAAGGTGAAGTTGGAGTATGTTCCCTCCAAAGAGCAAGTTGTCGACATACTAACCAAACCTCTACCTGTGTGGAAGCATTCGAATATCTCTATTAAGTCGAGACCTTCATGGTATTTAAAATCTTTAATTGCTTAAATTCGAAGATTAAATTGGATATGCGTCGAAAGACAACACAAGCGATATACGCGTAGCGTTTATACAAAGAAAACGATATGGTTAAGCCACACAATTTTACTTGGGGTCGCATTCTTTGAAGACAAACTTCGCGCAAGGTCGCTTTTTGGCATCTCTGGTGATGTTTCTGGCTTGTTATATTTTTGTTTCATTCTTATGATATTGGGTAAATATGCTTCGATAATGTGAAAGCGTTCAAAGCTGCACAAGCTAAGGAGGAGTTTTCTTTTGGTCATATGGAAAGGATGAATACTGATGCATAGTTTTAGGGAGCATTAGCTTTATTAATATAATACATTGTTGGCATTATGGGAGGATTCCTTCGAATTATGATCTCTTTGAGTCATATGTGTAATTTGATGAAAAGCGCTATGACCTATGATGTAAATTGTAATATTCATTTATGTAAGGACTTTGCTTCACAAATTTGTAAACCCACTTAATAAGGTAGATGAGTCAAAATGTGTAAACCCTTGGTTGGGTACTTGAGTCATATGTCAATCCACTTGATTGGATATTTATTGCATATGAGTCCTTGGTGATAGGAAAGGTCATAGAGTCATGTACTCATTGAATATGTTTCTGAAGATTCAAAGACAGAACTTAGGGGGAGCAAGGTAACTTCTGAAGGCACATCAAATCTACGTAGCTCTTTTTCTACATGAGGAGAAAACACTATTTTACCATCCGCCCCTCGTTCCTGATGTCAAAGGGGGAGAATATCATGGTGTTTTCATAAATTTCGTTATAATCAATGTATCTATCCGTTTTCGTGGTGATCAACACCATCATGGTTGCCATCAAGTCCAAAGGGGAGATTGGCCGGGCATGTGTTGTCCTTGATGGCAACCTACTTGATGAAATGATTGTTGGCTATATGATGCAAGAAAGTGTTTTCCCTTTGATGAAACCTACTTGATAAAGTTGATGAGCACCCTCTTCTAACTCGATGAATTTGTCCTTGGGATGAAACCTACTTGAGAAGTTAAAGGGTACAATGTGTTGAGACTGATGAACCTCGCCTCATAGTTGTCCTTGATGTGATCGCAACTATGGCAACAGATTCTGCTGCATTAGCTCATAATAAGAAAGGAAAATAGATAACAGTGATGCTGTGCATGCCAAGGGCATACGCGGGTTTGTTAAGGAGAAGTAGCATATGCACGGAAAATTATGTGCCAAGTCACAGATGGATATTTGGCGCTCTAAATTTATTAACCAGGTGTTACCATGGTATTGACCCATTGCATTTGTGCTACCGGAATTCATTTTCCCGCCCAGGAATACCATTAGTAGTTGTGTGGTTTTGGCTCGCGGTATTAACAAAGGCCAAATCTATATAAGGAGAAGAGAATCATGGTGCAAGGGTGTGCAAGTGTCTAGGCTTTAATGAATACTTCACTCAAGTATATCTCGCATGTCAACTCGTTCTTAATTGACAGATCCGAATCTATGATGCACCTATGAATATGATGAAGGTTCAAGATCTCTAGATCTAGAAATGATGAATTTAGGGATGATTCGAAAAGAAGTGATGAAGACCTCAAGTAAATTTGATGAAGAAATTGAAAACTGGGGGTATGTTCATATCCGATCCGTTTCGTGCTGCTTTATCTTTTATAAATCTATACGCCGGTTCGTTTCATGAAAAGTGCGTGTATACGCGAATATGACGAAATAAAAGCGTGTATGGGAAGTTAGGTTTTATGAGAAAATGCAAGGCAGATGTATACGCGGTTCGTTTTTATGAAAGCGTTGTGTATACACGGTCTAATTGAATAAAAGCGCGTATGTTATCTGAAATAACAATTTCTCAAGGTGCAATGTGTTTATATCCATTTTGAAGTCTGCTATCTCTCGACATTCTCGTTATGCTAGTGGGTTTCACTGTTTTGCTTTGAAGCATTGGCTAAGCATATTTGTTGATAAGTGAAGAGTTGGAGTTGAAGCTATTTGATCCGCTTGAAAAATTGATGAAATATGGTCTCACAGTGGTGCCGAGGGTCGAAGCCTTCTGCTGAGGAGGTAGTAGCTCCCTTCCGTGGGTAGTCGGTAAACGCAGGAGCAGGGTTGTAGCTCCCTTCCGTGAGAGGCCGGCAAACGAGAGCAGGTTGCCTTCCGGTGAGGGCCGGCAAATGAGAGAAGGTTGTGAGCTTCACAGGGTGCCTACGGTTTGTATGAGTCTCCATGTCACAAGACATGGTCAGAGAAGTTTTCTTTTATAATAAATATCAAGGTCGTAGACCCATCGATGCTGGTTGTTTTCTCCCGACTTGGGTTTCCACCTTTAAATCCTAGTGTTCTTGTGTGTTGCTTATGTGAGATGGCTTATTCTGTTTTTTACTCACATGCTTTCTTAACATCCCCATGAATAAATGATGCAAATGATTTAAGAATCAAATTCATAATAAAGCTCTTTGAGCATACGCAAAGTTTCCCTTAAGGATATCCGCGCATATACGCTAGTTTTGTCTAAATTCTTAGTGCATGGGTTTTGAGAAAAGAAAAGCAAAAAGTTTATCGGCTTAGCTCTAAATAATCGATTCACCCCCCTCTCGCATTTTTCCCCAACAACCCGATCTCACTGCATATCCTCCGAGGTATTTGAGAACTACCTGATATGATGGTATATGCAATGTCACTTGTTACATGATGAGTTTGAAAAGGATATTCCAAAGACACAATGGTTCCATGTGCGCTTATTATCTTCTCCACCAACTCCATCAAGTTTATTGGAGACACACAAGGAAGACTTGGAGAACTGGGAAGAACATACCTATATGATGCAAGTACGCTTTGACAACCTAATACCCAGCTTGAAGGAACTTCCAGGTAGAAAAATAAGATCCTGCAGCATAAGTATTTTTGATAGATGGACTTACACCTTGGAGTGTTACATCATTTCTCACTCGACATGATTCATGATCGCTACATGGCTTTGGGCACCCATTCCTACACTTGGACAAATTCACTTAAAAACAGTTGGAAAATCCTTCATACGCGACTATGCCCGTGTTTTTCTCACATGTTGTATACGCGAGTACAAATGAGACTTTTCCGCGTATGCCATTTTAATGATTAAAAAATATATATAAAAATCCCCTAATTACCGGCTGATGGTTACTCGTGTAGTTCAACCACCCTGTACTGCGGCCAACTCCAAGCTCTAACCTAAACTACTCCGAGGGACTATAAACTCCGCACTTTCCTAGTTCATCGTAGGAAAACCCTGTTTCCTCGAGATACACATCCTTATATGTTATCTCTCGTGCAATTCGCCTTGGAAGGAGTCTTAGCGAGGCAAGGGCCGGACGGGATCCCGACGACTTGCCTCGAAGGCCTCGAAGGACTGTGATCTCTCCTCTTGATTACTTTTGTACGCACTACTTATAATACGTAAGTATCATGTCGTTCCCGAAATAAACATGTTAGTGTATGCTTTAATGTATGAAGAATATCTCGTTATACATGCATTCATTATGATTTATTCAATGTTTTATATGAATCTCACTTCAATATATAGAAAGTAGAAATATGCTGCATAACTTGTCCTTCCTTGTGGCCGGTTTCTTCTTGTATTTCAGGTTAAGGAGGAAGGACTGGCTATGTGGAGTTTGAACTCCACGGATCTACCAAACGTAGGACCAACTGTGTAAACCTCTCATTCGCTTCTATTTCTGCTTTTTATGAATGTGCATGATCTCGTGAGTCTCATAAGTAGTACGCCGCTTCCGTGGAGGTCAATCCCAACCAACCCCTAGGGTGTTAATTCCCCGGTATCAGACCGGGGCGATCGCCGGGGGATCACATTTTTGTGATTCTCCCGTTGGGTTGTTTCAAATGCTTGGTAGGTTGCCGCTTTTTCTATCTTTTACAAATTCTGGGCCTTGCTTTCACATCAAGTCTTGGTGTCTTTCCTGCATTTGTCTTTTTTGTTTTTCATTATCTTTCTTTGTATACGCTTTTTGTTTGCAATACGTCGCGCATACCCGCGAAGCCCAGGTAGAAGGATCCGCGTATACGTGAGTTTCCTCCACACGCACGCGTATACACGCCGGTTGCATAAATCGCAAGGTCGCTGTGATACTCAGGTCGATTTTGAAATTTTAAGATTCTCGGGGTGTTTTTGGTCTTTTTCTCGTCGTGAGGCCTGGGTGGTTCCAGAGTCTCTATACTTACTCGAGTGTGACGTAAGTGGTTTCAAGTCTTGTTTCTCTTTCGTTTGTCCGAAAAACTGATCTTTTCGCAAAGTGTCCTCGTTGGCGTCGTTCCTCCTCGATTGAGTTCTGAAGATTGCTTTCGAGCATTCTTATCGTTTCGCTGCTATCGTATCGTAGAGCTCCTCGCTCATCGACTCGCTCCTATCTTTGTGTTGTGCTTTGCATTGCGTTCTTTGCTTTGTTTTTGATTGGTTTTCGAGTTTCATAGGCTAGGGTTTTGTTGCAATTTTCAAAGAACTTTGCCTCGTTTCTTCGAGTTTTTTGTTGCGATAAGTTTGCACTATTCGTTTAGGTCGTTTTGGCCGAGTTTTTGGTCTTCTATCGCTCTTATTGATCTTTCTATCATTAGCTTTATAAGGTTTGGGGGCATAGTTGAAGTTTATGCTTAAAATTCTATTCTCATTTTGGCTTGAATTAGGATAGTTGTGCTTGGTTTTTTTTGAAGCTCTTGTTTTATAAAACTAAAAAGTCCAAAAAACATTTGTTTTGCTTTTTGTTTTTGCATATCAAAAACTCAAAAACATTTGGTCTTGTTTTTGTTTTTGTTGTTACAAGCCATTTTCGCTTGGTCTTATCTTTTCGAGCTTTAGTGAAGTTTTTCGTTTCGCTTTTGGTTTGATTTGATAGAGAAGTTGTCAATCGATTTCTTTTTCTTGTTGTCACATTTTTGTTGTCTTATACTAAGAGTTCTTTGTTTCAAGAATCAAGTTTTCCGGATAACAAAAAGATGAGTTAAACCGAAGGAGCCTTTTGGGAAATTTCACTTTGTTTCAAGGGACTTTTTCGTGATCTTAGAATTTACATGCTAGTAGTCATTTGCATTAGGTGCATTGAATCATTTAGTTAGCTTCTTAGTTTTTGTGAGTGTGAGTCCTCAGAATTTAAAAGAAAATACATTTTTTAGTCTCGTAGAACTTATATAAAAATTTCTCTTCATCGAAAGACAAAGAACCGCATGCATGTAGTCGTTTATTAATTTCTTTTGCGTCGAACATCATTGGTTTCAACTCCATATCCTTGTGACTTAATACAACAACCCTTAAAATAAGCGATTTAATCTAAAATCAACTAGCAAGTTTTATTAAGTGTCAATCACCAACTAGCTAGGTCAGAGGGCTCGAATAGGTGAGAGGAGAGTTAATCTCCAAGGCCGCTCAAACAAACATAGAAGTCGATTAATTGAGCGAACCAACTCCGTGAGGTGGATCGGGTGCTCTCATCCGAGAGTCAAGCGCGAGGGGAAGTGAAGGCTAAGACAGGGATACTCCCCTCCGATTAGCCGAACCGACCTCGAAGACCGTTCCGCCCAGCCTTTCCGACATGACGGTGTCCATAGTTGCCGGTTCCTAGGTTCCACACAGATCATGGGGGGAATACCCGTGTACCCGAGGCGTACATCGTATCACTTTCTGCCAGCATTTCCGGGGGTGCCCTCGCGAAGCTTGGGTGCTTGAGCCGCAAAGGCCGTCGTTAGGAGGCTCTGCCAGAATCGTTTTCTCGATACCTTCGCTAGTTGTTCCGGGTCCTAATCATCCTGCATCGTTTCGAAGGCCCTATACTTCGCTTTCCCGTATTTTGGTGTCCTATTCCTCATCACCCTGAGAGCGAAATACTTGGAGGCCGTTTTCTTGTCAAGCCAGGGATTTTGATTTTAGTGAGTGCTCTTGCTCCTAGCTTGCCTAGCTTTTCACTTTTTCTTCGAGTCTAATATAATAACCGTAAAAGTGGCCGATCAAGCGCCGATGTTCGAGGAGAACCGGGGTTATCTCTCGAGAGGCAGCCTTCTCTCTCAAGAAGGCGAGGAGCCGACGAAAGGTGGTTTTCACCCCCGTAGAGTCCGACGCCGTGGAGAGAGATCCTCCACTCTCAAGGTCCGAAGGTTTCGCTGCTGATTCCCGCACGGCCCGGCAGGAGCGCCCGCCACTTTCGAGAGTATCGTTTCCTCGTGAAGAAGATTTTCGGGATAGAAGATATACCCGAGCCTCGCAGCCTACGTGTCCATCTCCTTCTTCCTCTTGATCATCCATTTGTTATTCGCACGTCTGGACCGAGTTTGAGAGACCGGCCGATCTTCCATATCTTTCTTATCTTCGATGGCCACGACCGGAACGCGGTTTCTACCGTGAGTGTCGCGGTATCTCGGTGCATCCCTCGCTTCGTCGATGGGGCACTCTTGCTCTATCTTCGAAAGTGCTTCTGGAAGATCGGCATGTTTGGCTCGGGTTCACCCAAGCATATGCTTCTCAACTGTCCCTTTCGCTTCAGGGATGTCCATCACTGAAATCCCTCTTTTTCCTTTATCACGGCACTGATTCACGCCATGTCTAACATGGCTAGTGGATCAGCTTCGTTTCTGTGGTTTCCCCTTTGGGACTCGGGCATATTCCTGGCCCCAATCCTTCTTTAGGTCGTTTCCTTTAGTTCCTGACCAAAGTTTCAATCCTCGCTCAGGGACCAAGTTCGACCGCTTTTATGGGATGGAATCCTATGTTTGCAACGTTTCTGGGACAACCGCCATCGCGAGTCATCCAAGGAATGCTTCTTCTTTTCCCCGCATCGAGTGCTTATCGCCTCTTTTCTCCTCTCGTCAATGTATGGAACTCCTACTGTGGGTTTTCCTCTTCAAATAATACTTCAAATGGGAACTGGGCCCCGGGTTATGGTAACTTACATGGGAGGAGGTTCTCTCCTTCGTTTTCACGGTCCTTTCGCACCGTGCCTCATCAACCACTATTCTTTCGTAATGTGGAAATCCATCCCATCAAGGATGGAATTCTCAGTTCGCCGACATTATTTCAAGTAACGTTAAACTTGCCGACGGGCGGCTAACTAATGACCCGATTCCTAGATAGTCCTGTGGTGGCCTCCTGCCCAACCAAACTTCCTTCGTACATTCCTAAGTTTGGAAGGTAAGAATGGTGAAGACCCTACAGATCATGTCACCACTTTCCACTTATGGTGCTCGTTTCGAACTCTCCGATCGACGACTCGATTAGATTGAGATTATTTCAGCCGCACCTTTAACCGGAAATGCCGCGAAGTGGTATATAGAGCTATCGCGCTTCGCCACATTTGGAGAACTGCCGTCACTTTTCTTAACCATTTTCGCCTGTTCGTCGATATGAGGTCGACCGAACTCCCGGCTAATTTTAAGTGTGGATGAGGCAACTCACATTTCTCGATCACATTCAGGAATGGAGGAGAAGGAAGAGGCTTATTAAAGCCCATATTCCAGGTGAGTTCCTTCTAGTGGTTTTTGAACGCTTTCACGACATTTCAAAGGATGTATCCATGCTCGTGGGTATATTCCGAGGAGCAGCCATCTTTTAGGGGCCTGCCAGCTTAGAGTTGATCTATTCTCATTCGGGGATGCTTTACAAGTATTCGCTCAATGCTCCTCGCTCCAAATTGGATCTATCGAAACCCAAACCCGGTCCGCATGGTGAGCGTACTTGTTTGACCTGGCGTAGTAGTGTCACTCGTCTTCAATTGGCAAGCAGCTTGTCTTTACAATCGCTTCCTTCTCGGGGTCGTCGTACCAAGGGATTCATCACCTTCCCGCCTTTGTCCATTAATGTCGTCCAATCTTCTCAACTCCAAAGGAAATCACCTCGATGGGGAAGACAAGAAGAAGGGACGTAATAACAGGAAGAAGGGCAAGAATGGGAAGGGCAATGCAAATAAAACCAACGAGCGTGTTGGTGAAGGGAAAAAGGAGAAAAAGAAAGGAAGTTTCCATGCAAGCTTTGTACTGGAGACCATCTCACACACTCGCCCTAAAATTCAGGATGCTCAAATACCGTTATCTCAAAGAATGGTTCTTCTAGTTCCCAGTCGTATAATAAACCTTTCCCCAAGGGCAGCACCACTGTCGGCGCAAACCAAATCTTGGGGCTTCTCTCGGAGGTGCCTGTGAAGGGGAAGTTCCATCGAATATCTTTATGATGAGTGCTCACGTGGATGTCGTTACGAGATCCCGTGATTATGGCGAGAGGAATCTTCGAAAGCTAAGGAAGTTCCCCGATGCTACCGAGCCGCTTCACATCACGAAGCCAACCGTCGAGTCTATGCCCTCGGATTCCGAATGCATCCTTAAACTACCAACGATTAATCCAAAACATGAGGGCCGCCAGAACCACTGGACAGTAGAAGATCCGCGCAAAGTCCCGGCTATGTCCGCCCTTGCAGGCTCCGCCTTGTCCGACGCAAACAGTTGCTTTGCTCATCGCCATTGGGGCTATTGATCCAAAATTCTCTTCCGATTACCTTTGATATGAAGAATTTTAAGAAGAGACTTCCTCATCACATGGCCTTCCATATTAAATCATCGTATCTTAAGACTAACATCTTTCGCATGGTTGTTGATGAGGGTGCTTCTATCATAAGGATGTCTTTCGTGTACGTCGGAAGACACTTGATCTCCAAAGCTACTCCGTCTAGCACCATTTCATCGCATTCGATGGTCATTCTCACGTAATCCCATGGTATTGTCCCGCTTGCCCATCTCGTGTTGGGGAAAACCGTTAACATAGAAGTCGAGGTAGTAGATGGTGCCTTGACTACAACCTTCTCGTTGGGGAGGAACCGGATATATGAGATGGATGCCATTGCATCCTCATTATTTCGAATTGTATGTTTCTAATGGGTGAGTGATAGTCACGTGATCAACCGGACCGTCTCCTCCCTGTGATCCTGGGATGCGCCTTCCGACCATCTCGTACCCAAGTTGGACAATACCAAGGCGCTCGTTGAGAACTGGGAGTTGGAATGTATTCTTCCCCGATGGGTTCTTTGATCTTCTCCTCCAAGGCTCATTAATGCTATTTCATCCTCCAAGGCCTCTTTCTCGAAGAGAGTTCTTTCAACTCAATATTATTTTTCGACTTTGGACCTTTACCTTCTCCAATCGCCATATCGGAAGAAGAGCAAGTGGGTGGAATGGCATTCCCGATTGCACGAGATTGCATATCATTCGTTGTTGACACCGTGCAGTCCGATCCAAGCCCTCCTCTTTCGCGCAAGAGTTGATGGTGATGTGGCTCCGCTGACGCTTACTTCTTCTTCTCGCTCAGATTGTTCAGATACCACTCTTCCATCTCAAGAGGCTATCCGGAAGCAATGATAGGTATGTATAGACCGTGGATGACTTGCATCACCTGGGCCTTACTTCCTACCTGACTTGAGCGAAGCTCTAAACAAGTTTAAGTCCTCGGGCCTCCCCGGACCTGTTCACCCGCCTGAGTTCTTTAGCACCGCACAGGTTTATGTCGAAGGGAACATGGTCGTGGATTTCTCCTACTATCCTGAACATCTCCAGGAATCCCAATATTTGCCGAGAATGTCTTTACTTCCTGAGCCGAATGTTCCGTTGACGAGATTCAATCTATACCGAGCTCTTCAAAGAGTATAGGGATGTTTTTGTTTGGTCTTATGAGGAAATGCCCTGGCATGTATCCATCTATTGTCCAAAGATGAGATCAAGACGATGAAAACGTTAAGCCTGGCCAGCAGAAGTTTGGTCCGATCACATCTACTTCCTAACGTTGGGATTCTTCAGGCTCTCTAAGGGATAGGGGTAGATCCCCTTGAAGGTTGAGGCAATGCCGGCTTGCCTCCCGTCGCGAGCCCCGAAATGGGATCTATCCGAAGAAGTATTATGCCTAGGCTTTCGTCCGGCATTTTGCTTCGTATATGTAGTTTTTTTGTTTTGTACATATCCGTTTGATTTTCGATTTTTGATGAGAGGTAATTTGTGTAGTTATGGTTAAAAATTGAAAATTTTCGGAAAATTTTCCTTATGTTTATTTTTTCGATCTATCTTATGCTACAACTCGATTGCTTGGAAGTGCCCACTTTGGTATATTTCGGTGCACATTTTGACGATTCAATTTTCTTCCAATTGATCCATGATTTCCGACTCTTCACTACAGTATATGATCTTCACCGGCATATAGGTTAGGAATCACTTTCCGTTGCATCTTGCATTCTAGCCTCCATACCGATCACTTGCCTTAGTGGTTCCATCCCATTAGGTCATGAGCATTACACCCATTTCACTCGCCGATTTTTAATCATGACTTGATGGTAGAGTTCTTCCTTACATGGGCTTCCTAGTTAGTTCCTCGCTATCACTTGTTGCCCATGTCGCTTTTTATAGGCTCCTAGAGTCTCATTTAGTCCTCGCCATGTCTTTGTGTTGAAGCTTCATTCTTCTCCTTCATCACTTATCATTTTTCTCTCGCTTATACCCTAGGAGGCTCCCCGGTGTCGTTAAGTTGTATTACCGCATCGCATATTGGCTACTTGTTTATCCCTGCCTTTAGCCGGCTTCATTTGGACTCGATGTTTAAGCCAACTTTTGACCTTGACTTTCGTACAAGTTAACCATTGCATGCACTTAGCTATCACGACTCGACACCTTTGTACCCATGGATGGAACGTTCCTCCGATATCACCTACCGCCGCTACCCGTATCGAGCATGTGATTGTTCCAATCCCTGAACTAGTGCATCCGCTTTCGATACTGCTCTATCCATCGTATCACAGCACTCTTTATTCTTTTTCAAAGCTATTATATGAAAAAGACAAAATCAAAGAATATAACAAAAAGAGCTATGAACCCGGATGTATCTTCGTTATTTTGATGGGCGTGACAGAGTCATTGTCACTCTTGAACAAAGCACATATACTTATATATATTTCCTTCATTTGGGATGGTTCTAGTTTGACCTGTGTCTGCCTTACCATGTTTCACTTGTCAGCTCTCCCGCTGGTTATCTCTTCCAATCATATGGAGAGTTTGTTTTGCCTTCGCAACATCGTACTTATACAAAGGTCATTTTTACTACCATGGTCACTGCGAGTCGTGCTTTTGTTCAAGTGTGTCTAGCCCGAGCTCACCATTCTCGCTGTCTCTTGACTCATTATTCAACGGCTTTCCGGTCTTGCCGCATCATGTTCTATCACATCAAATGTTTGATCCTTCTCGTTTGTGTCGGGCTGAGAAGGTCCCTACCGACTTCATTACGGTTTGTCTCTTATCGATCACGACACATTGCTCCGAGAGCAAGCCTAGAGCCGCACCTTGGGCCTATTTCCATCATTGACAGTGACCTCGTGCTCGCATTTGATCATCATCATGGGTCTTTGACCGAGTGGTTTCCCCGTGTTCGACGTCATCACACATTATCACACTTGGGATTCGTGTAGTACCCGGATTTACCCACCCTACTCCAAGGATTTCGCCTCCGTGTCGCCTTCTTGTCTATTGGTTGGTTCGAGGGTTTCTTCCTGCGCTAGCTTCATCTTGTGCACGTCGAAACGTACGGCTTTTTGGTTCCATCACTCTCCTTCGTCCGATTCCTTCCAAATCTTGGCCTGGCGGTTACACTCTGCTACCGATCGATGTGGGATGCCTTAATGTCCTCCTTCCAATAGAGATCTTTTCCCCATCGACTCCGACTCATCGCTTTGGGAACAAGGTTCAGAGTCTTTTTCGCACCTTAGGGTTTGCGCTCACTGCTGCGTACTCTTCGCTATCGACATGGGGATTCATTATTGCCTCCCCGATTGGTAGATTCTTTCAAGTGTTCGACTCACCATTCATTCACACTTGTCGATTGTACTGGGCACCTTGACACTCAATATCATTATCGGTGGTTGTCTCCGCGTTGGTTAACGGAAAACATCATTGCTCCTGTGAATCCAACTATTTCTCACATGGTCAACCTCAGCTCATTTATTCCCATTGTGTAGAATTGTGCCGTCGTGATTCTGAAGACCCTGTTGCATCAGCATTTCTCGCTCTCACCGTTGACACCCTCTTAAGCCGCCAGTTGTTGCCGTCCACCCTTATATGTTGCGCTCAAGACAAACAAAGATCTTATATGTTGATCCCCGAGTTGCGTGATCGTACCATCTTATCCACCACTTATGATCCGCATTTGAGATTCGGCCATTTCGATCGTATATCCGCCTTGCACTATCTTTGACTGCCTTTCTATATGTGATACTTGGACATTGGATACAGTACTTGTATTTCGGCCCCCGCTCGATGATTCACTATGTACTTTCCGCTCAAATATACTTGTATACATGTTGGATCTATTCGCACTTTCTATATATATGATGTATTTTTGATCGAGCATGGGTATGCCCGCCTCAACATGAGTTGACTTTCAGTTTCTTTCATTGGTTTTTGGCAGTCGTAACCGGTGAAGTCCCCTTGTCCTCAAGGTTCTTTCTAGGTACATAATACATTTCGGCCATCATGTACCCCTTCCGACCTCATATATTAGGGGGCATCTCATATAGCACACTTTCACTCACATGATTCATGATTTCTACATGGCTTTTTGGGCACCCATTCCTACGTACTTGGACAAATTCACTTAAAAACAAAGTGGAAAATCCTTCACACGCGACTATGCCCGTGTTTTTCGCGTGTATACGCGAGTACGCCTAGAATTTTCCGCGTATGTCATTTTAATGATTAAAAATATATAAAAACTTTAATTTCGCTACC
The DNA here is from genome assembly GCA_034641835.2 of Pinus albicaulis. Classification (NCBI taxonomy): domain Eukaryota; kingdom Viridiplantae; phylum Streptophyta; class Pinopsida; order Pinales; family Pinaceae; genus Pinus; species Pinus albicaulis. The sequence goes on from JAXQQM020068540.1 coordinate 75,062, forward strand.
GGGTTGATGGTTACTCGTGTAGTTCAACCACCCCCAATTGTACAATCGAAGCTCTAACCGTCAAACTACTTGGAGGGACTATAAAAAGACCTCATGTGTATGGCCTAAGGAGAGAGAGAAAGTATCACATTATACTCCTCGTTGGTTCCTATCCAAGTCTCGATTCCCGTGCCTCCTCGCACTTTCCTACCATTGTAGGAAACCCTTGTTTCTCGAGATACACATCCTGCTATATGTTATCTCTCGTGCAACCGCTGGAAGGAGTCTTAGCGAGGCAAGGGCCGGACTCGATTCCACGACTCGGCCCGCGAAGGCCTCAAAGGATCAGGTGATCTCTCCTCTTGATTACTTTTGTACGTACTATTTATACGTGCTATCATGTCGTTCCCGAAATAAAACGTGTTAGTGTATGCTTTAATGTATGAAGAATATCTCATATACATGCATTCATTATGATTTATTCAACGTTTTATATGAATCTCACTAACATATAGAGTAGAAATATGTCAGGTATTAAACTTGTCCTTAGCCGGTTTCTTCTTGTATTTCAGGTTAAGGAGGAAGGACTAAGCAGTGTGGAGTTTGAACTCCACGTGGATCTACTTCAAACGTAGGACCAACGGTAAACCTCATTCCCGCTCTTATTTCGTTTTTATGTGAATGTGCATGATCTCGTGAGTCTCTCATAAGTAGTACGCCTCGCTTCGTGGGAGGTTGAATCCCAACCAACCTCTAGGGTGTTAATTCCCCGAAACAGGGAGAAGAACCACAACCAAGATGGGTGCATACATTCTTCCATACCTTAAGTCAGATTCATATGAATTTGTACCTAGAGTTTGAGCTACAACGAGGCAATATGGAATGGGATAAGCTATGATAAATCTTTGTGTTAACGTTTAATTTTTAGAGTGGATTCTCATGCATCAGTACCACCTTACACATGATCCAAAATGTGGTATTTGACACGACGAAGACACCAGAGGCATGAGCCATACTAGAATGTGATGCGCAGATGAAGGATATCCTTGACTCCTGGAATGTGAATATTGAAGATAATGAAGAAAACCCAAGGAACATCAATATTATGAATTCTGAAGGGCAATGCATAGTTGTTGGGCTACTGCTTGAAATACCAGATGTCACTGAACCCATGAAGAATATGCAAGTCAACATAGGAATGGAATATCAACCTAAGATTTCCAAAATTTGGGATTAGTGGGACGAAGATACAGTCGCTAAGGTTGTGGAGCTGCTTGTTGAATAAAGGGACTTATTTCCCACAAATTTTTCTGAGTTGAAAGGTATTTTTTGGGATCTAGGAGTAATGAAGATCACACTAAAACTGGATGTGTGAGCTGTCAAGCAGCGTCCTTATAGGTTGAATCCTAAGTACAAACAGATGGTCAAAAGAGAATCCAAAGGAAATGTTTTCTGCAGAGATCATTGAACCAGTCAAAGAATCAACTTGGGTCAGCCCCATGGTGGTCCAAGAAAATAATACCAAAGGAGAAATTAGGATATGTGTGAACCTACGTAAGTTAAATGATGCATGTGTGCATGACCCTTTTCCAACTCCATTTTCGGATTAAATATTGGACAATGTGGGAGGGAAAGAGGCATACTCATTCACTGATGGTTTTTCTCTATACCACCAAATAAGGATCATGCTTGAAGATAGAAGTAAGACAACCTTTGTGATGGAATGGGGATCATTCCAATACACTGAATGCCATTTGTTTTGAAGAATGTGCCAAAAATATTTTCGTGCGTGATGTGTTTAAGTAGTATATACATAAATTCTTAGATTTATATTTTGATGATTGGAATGTATTTGGCCTAGTAAAGAAGCATGTTTCAAATCTAGGTTTAATGTTGGATACTTTTCAAAAGCATCATATCTCACTGAATCTAAACAAGTGCATATTCTGCATCCCTTTTGGGATTTTGCTAGGTGATATTGTGTGTCAGCAGGGATTGATGGTTGATCTAGCTAAGATTGTTGTTATTGTTTACCTGGAGGTTCCTAGCAAATTTAAAATAACTACACTCAATTTTGGGGCATACTGGGTATTACAGGAAGTTTATTCAAGGCTATACACTGATTACTATGCCAATGGAGAAGTTACTGAAGAAATATGATTATTTTTGCTGGGATGAGGATTGTTAGAAGATTTTTGAGCTACTTAAGGAGAAAATGGTAACTATGACTATATTGGTATTCCCAGAATGGACAAAGGAATTCCATGTACATGTGGATGCTTAGTGTATCACACTAGGCCTTGTACTCGCATATCCAGGAGCTAGAGATATTGATCATCCAATTGCATTTGTGAGAAGGAAATTGTCAACTGTAGAATGCAACTACTCAAAAACGGAGAGAGAAGTATTAGCTATGGTCTATGCGCTATATAAGTTTCGTCACTATTTGTTGGGAGCAAATTTTAAGATGTTCACGGATCAATCTACTTTGAGGTACCTGGTCAACAAGCAGTGTTGGGGGAGAATATTTGTCGATGGCTCTTATTATTTTAGGAGTATGATTTTGAGGTGATTTTCAAGCTAGGGAGGTTGAATGTAGGTCCTGGTCACCTATCACGCATAGAAAGTGGAGAAGAGCCAACTAATTTCGAGGATGGATTACCATATGTGCAACTATTTTCCATTTAAGTAGTCGATGAACACTTCACAGAAATTATCCACTTTCTAACCACTAGTAGTACACCTACGGAGTATATGGTTAAGCAGTTAAAGAACAGGTCTTGCACATAACTGACTTTAATTTTATTGTTGTCCATTTGTATAAGATGGGTGCTGATGAGATATTGAGACACTATGTTTTGGAGTTTGAAAGATAGAGCATCCTAGTTGAAGCACATGCAGGGGTTGCAGGAGGTCACTATGCCAGAAAACCGACTGCGCAAACAAAATTTAGGGATGGGTTGTGGTGGCTTGCAGTACATAGTGACACAAAGGATTACTGTCGCGCTTGTGATGTATGTCAGAGAATGGGGAAACCGTTTCACACAAACGAAATTCCACTGCAAGCACAAGTGACATTGCATGCTTTTGATAAGTGGGTCATTAACTTTGTAGGACCAATCCACCCTCCTGGAAAGAAGGCTGGTGCACACTATATCATTACTAAAATAGATTATTTCACTAGGTGGGGAAAATCTCAGCCTATGAAAGATTGCAGCGCAGAGACAACTACACACTTCATTTTTGAGAATATCTTGACAAGGTTTGGGTGTCCTAAAATATTGATGAGTGACTAGGGTACACACTTTTGGAATGAGACTATCCAAGAATTGACAATGGAATTTAAGATGCACCATTAGAGGAGTAAACCATATCATCCACAAGAAAATGGCATGGTAGAGGCCTTTAATAATTTTTTGGAGAATGTGCTCACAAAGGTTTTCAATGCTAATTGGAACAATTAGGATGTGCACGTACCTCTGGTTTTATGGGCATATCGGACCACACGCAGGAACTTGATCAGGAAGACCCCATTTAGGTTGGTATTTGGATAGGAAGCTATTATGCCAATGGAGTACATCATCCCTAGTCTGTGCATTACATCATTAACTATAATGGCTGATCAAGATAGTATGGAAGAGTGACTGTCGTAGCTAGTTGTGCTAGAGGAAGAGAGATTCATTGATGTTTTTCATTAGCAGGTGAAAAAGGCACACGAAAAATCTTGGCATGTCAGGCACATCAGACAAAATATTTTCAAGGAGGATGATTTAGTTTTTCTATATGAGAGAAAGTTTTCACTCCACCCAGGAAAGTTAAAAATGCATTGGCTCATACCTTATGATGTCAAGGAGATTACGAAAGGAGGTGCAGTATGTCTGGTTACCTTAAAGCGTGAAATCCTTCCTAGATTTGTGAATGGAAGTCAGTTGAAGGCATACAAGGATGAACCTATCCCTGCACATGCAAAATGACTATATGGTTGAAGGAGCGTCTTAGTTCCTGAGATAGTTGCGAGAGGGCGCAGGACCATAAAGTAGTCTGTCAAGC